>KV429101.1:0-96711 GCA_001632345.1 Daedalea quercina L-15889
GCAGGTGCCCGAACCTGGGACCTCGCACATTGACCAGCCCCAAAACCTGAGACTCGCGCCCTTGGCCTGATTAAACAGCGAAAAATGCTTTCATAAAAATCACAGTCAATTGGGAAGGCGCCAGGTGCTTCCATTGCGCCAGCGTGGGCCTGCGGCCTAAGATTTGAGTGAACAGGGTGCTGATATCAACTCCCAACAATAAACATGCACTGAGCCCCGCCGATGAAGCAAAAGCAAAACTAATGGTTCAACCCGGGTTCGAACCGGAGACCTCCCGTGTACATGAGCTGTGAGACGGACGTGATAACCAACTACACCATTGAACCTTCAGTCAGTTGCCGAAGTTAAACATCTATGTACTCACCGATTTGATGAATTGGATGGGAACCTCAATACACAGTGTTCTAAGCTTGATGTTAGCTGTCGGCACGCGAGCAGTCGTCCCCAGGCAGACCCCACAGAAGACATCCTTGTAGGTGGGTTCGGCGATCTTCTGAAGTAGGATGCGGTTAATCGTTATTGCCTTACTGCCAACGCGCTACTAGTACCCAAGACCCGGGGCGAGTGAGAGCAAACGAAACAAGGTTTGCCGGGGACCCTTGCTGAATTCGAGTCCTGCACGACATATGCCAGTCTCACGACCGCAGATCTCTTCGGCGACTCTCTCTTCGGCAAAGGGAACGATCGGTTCCTGGCAGAAAACAGGGGGGCTTCATAAACATCAACCCGGAGGCAGTAAGACCTAACGGCGTTCTCTCTGCAGAAGGTCAGTATATACTTCTGGATCCTCGTCTTTCCTCGCATGTGGATGTTGCCGTACTCGACTCCGGCAACTGCCCCATCCAATGGACCTGGATGGCGACGATCTGCCAATAAAACTCGTACGCCAGGCAGTCAATCGCATATTGAGTTTTACGGCGATGTACGGGGAAGACAAGTACGCCGGAAAGAAGCGTGCAAGGGATGCAGATCCGGACACGGATGTGATCTCATTGGGGGTGGTATAGTCTTATTTGAAAGATCATAGCTTGAGCCGGCCATCTAAGGGAAGCTCGCCGACTTATGCTCAAAACCATACGTGCTCATGCGACAACGCGGAACATTAATTGTACACTTACAATTTCAATGATCCAGGGAAGCATGAACGATGGGCTAGACTTACCTCAACTTGGAACAACTGCGAAACGAAAGAGGACACCCGCGCTCAGGGTAGTCACACGGCAGGATTCCGAACAGTCGCACGAGTTTCTTCAAAGGATCTGCGTAGATCCCGCCGCATCGTGGCGCTAGGCTCTACAGTGGGGGCCATGATCTAGCTTCGCTGTCACGCTGACTCCCGAAGCAACGTAACTCGCAGACCCCGCCGCACATAGGGGAACCGCCGGCTGCCAGCCATGTTCACGGGCATCGCGTCGCGTCGCAAGAGAACGGGAGTAGCACTAGTGCCGGTCCGAGGCTTGACGATATCGCTGCAAGCTAAAGGGGGATAGGCGACATCATGTCTGGTTGAACGGATCAAGCACAGAGCAAGGAACGTCCCCATAGCACGCTCGGATGAATCGAGCTACTGCATCGACACCATATCGGGTACGCGATATCTCCGCTTTGTAAGCAGACTAGCATAACTTTCCTACTTGTAGACACTTCGCCACAGTCCTCGGAAGCTCTTCCCCGTGCGCTCCGCAGTATGGACCGTTGTCCATTCCATTGAAGTCCTTTGAGTCTCACGAGGTATGTGCACGACTGTTAGCACTGTCAATACATGTCTTCGCCCCTTAATTGCGCGATGGCCGTAGTTGACTACGTAGGCGATCCCCGGGCCCGTGTCACTATCCCTCGCTCTGGAAGTGCTCTGCGCTCCAGAATTAAGTGACACATGCCGGCATGAGGACGATGTGCTATATCAGTGCTTCGTTCTGTGTCCAGGATCCCTGAGTGTCACTGCCGAGGACCACAGTCAACGAACTGAGAGACGACGTCTTGGCAGTGACCTCCGGACTACCCACCCATGTAATTATTCAAAAAGATCATTCTGCAGTAATCCCTATTCCGTATGGAGGTAGCAAATGTAGCAATATCTTAAATGAGCTGTCATGGACTGGACGGGAAGCGCTTGGCAGCATTGAGCCTGGGTCTGGTGTACGAGGGAAGGGAATGTGCCAAGGTAAGTCTCCGGCACTCACTCAGCACCTTTCTCAGTCGCCGTTGCCTTACTGGCGTACGCGTATTTCTGATAGATTATAACAGGACACTTTTACTCACGGCAGCGGTCATCACAAGCGGTATCTTGAGATTCAGGCGGTAGGATTACAAGGCACCGCTCACTGCAGTCCCCCCGGTGATGGCGTAAGCCCGTTCTGGTTTGCCTGGAAGCGTTCTATCTGCCTGACATGTCCGTTCTCAACCTCATCACTCGGCATTTGATCTCCCCCTTCCGGCGCCATTACTGCTGGTGGGTGGTGCGGTCCCAGCGTTCAGTGTATGATCACGATTTGCGCACAACGGGACATCAAGCCGAGGTCACCAGCGCGGGGACATGCCTTCTCCATGGAAAGCATATGTGGGCATCCTTGCGTACGTTTGCAAATTCTGTTTTCCCTCCAGGCTGCGGAACGAATATATGTAGCTGGAAGACATGCTCCATGATTCGCCCCTCTTCCCTTGCAGTGATTTCAGGCAGCTATGTCTCTTATTGCCCCAGACTACTGTTCGGTAGACGTTCGAGTCTCCCAGCCAAAGCAAAATCTCCCCTCTCCAGTCCTTATCCTGTCGAGCCCTCGTCAATGGCTGACATCCTTCGGTATGTTCCGCACCCTCTATTGTCAATCCTGTGAGTCTGACATAGTCGTCACGGTCGATAGCCCGAACGTGGATTCTCAGCATCCTCCAGAATGCGGTCACAGTGGGATGCATCGAAATTGAGGAAGACGGTAAGGTCGCAGCCTTTGGGCAGCCCGGCGACGAACCCGGCACCGTCCGCATAACCGTCGTGGACGACTCCTTCTGGACTCGAGTCCTACTGTAAGCTTCACAGTCAACCTCAGCCCGTGAGGGCAGCTCTCACACCCTTTATGTCATGGTAAAGATCCGGGAACCTCGGGTGTAAGTCGTATCTACCACGTCAGTCGATACGCCCACTGATGCGCGGGCCAGTTAGCGAGGCTTTCATGATGGGAGAGGTCAAGGTTGACGACCTCCAGGCGGTCATAGAAGTGGGTCCCCTTGCAACGGCAGCGCCTGCATAATTTATAGGGTTACCCCCTTGTAGCTATTCATCGACAACTTATCCGGCCTCTCGAACATCTCATGGTTATACAACAAGACCATCGCCGCCGCTTCGGGGCTGTGGAATGCCTTTGCCGGACAAACACATTCTCGTGCGCGTCTGAATGTGGTAGCAAGTTACGACCTGTCCAACGAGATGTACAAGGTAAATACATTCTTAAATAATCGACGCAATCGCTCACATTATTTCCCGCCTTGTCCTGAAGGCTTTCTTGAGCAAGGAAATGATGTATTCGTGCGCGTTGTGGAGCGAAGAGGAAGGCGGCGTCCGCGGCGACCTGGTGTCGGGCCCCACCCCCGGCGATCTGGAGGCAGCCCAGCGGCGCAAGAACGAACACGTCCTCCGCCAGCTGCGCCTCCGCCCGGGACACCGGCTGCTCGAGTTCGGAACAGGCTGGGGCGCGCTCGCGATAGAGGTGAGCGGAGAACGCGCCGTATCTTCTGCATCTCCTGGGACGAGATCACTGAGGGTGTTCCGCCGCATCAGGCCGCGCGGACGTACGGCTGCGCGGTGGATACGCTCACACTGTCAGTGGAGCAGAAGACGCTTGCGGAGGAGCGGATTAGGGAGGCCGGCCTGGAGGACCGCGTCTGCGTGCACCTGCTCGACTACAGGGACCTCCCGCCGCACTTCGAGCACGCCTTCGACGCCTTCGTTAGCCTCGAGATGGTTGAGCATGTCGGGCCCAAGGTGAGGCGCGCCTAGTAGGCGTGCTCAGAGCGGATCCGAGATGCTGACGGCCTCGCCGTCGCAGTACTACAACACATTTTTCCGCCTCATCGACTTCGCCTTGAAGAAGCGCGGCGCCACCGCGGTCGTGAGCTCGAGCACGTTCCCTGAGCACCGCTACAGCGAATACCAGTACGCCATCTCTCCAGACTGCCGGAGGGGGGGGGGACGCGATGCTCACGCGCCCGCACAGGGCCGAGGACTTCATGCGACGGTACATCTGGCCCAACTCGGCGCTTCCGAGCGCGTCCGCCCTGGTCGATGCGGCATACAAGGCGACGCGCGGCCAGCTGAAGCTGCACACCGTCGAGAACCACTCCGCGCGTAAGCACTGCACTCGTGGCACCTCCGTGACGTCGGAGCCGCTCATCCGTTGAGTCTGCAGACTACCCCCGCACGCTGCGGACGTGGGGCCGCCGGTTCAAGAGCAACGTGCGGCAGGACGCCGTCGCGGCGACGCACCCCGCGCTGCACGATCCGGTCGAGTTCGCGGTGTTCGCACGCAAGTGGGAGTACCTGTTCGCGTATGCGGGCGCGGGCTTCGTCAAAGGCTATATTAGCTGTCACATGCTGATCTTCACTCGAGAGGTGCGCCATTTGGGAATCGTCGAGGCGCGCTCGTGTCTGATGCACCGTGATGGGCGAATGGACAGGGCGACGCACCGAACTCGTGAGCTGGGCGTCCGTACATGACGGAGACGGTTCCGCGGATAGGACGCGTATGATGAGACAATGCACATCTCGTAGCGATCAGTTCGAAGCCCATGTACAGTATCATACACCGACGGTCGGAAATGCTGGTAACTTGCAGTTGTGACCTATGCCGCCAGCTCGTGAGCGCATTCCCACTGTCGCACTAGAACAACTACAGACAACAACTCCACGCTCCCTCGCGCTCGAACCAGACCTGGCCCTCGGGGAGAATGATGGTCTTGAGCGTGGGGCAGTGCTTGTGCCACTCCTTAGCGATCTCGGGGTCGTCGGAGACGGTCGACCCTAGGCCGCTCATGACGGTGAGATAGCGGAGATTCTTGAAGTTTGACAGCGCCGGCCCTGCTTCCAAGAGACTTTCCTATGAGGGGATATGAACAAGAGCGTGATGAGATCGTGCCGCATGACATGACACGGGACATCGACATACGTAGGAGTAGTGCGATAGGAGGACAACGATATGCAGTGCCTCCAGCTCGGTGACCCGGGCGGACACCTCGTGCAGGAGCTTCGTGGCCGGCAGCTCGTCGAGGGCCATCAGCGTGAGCCGTTTGAGTGGCACGCTCGGTAAACGGAGGGTGTCCAGCGGGTCGAAGCCCTCGTCCGCAAACAGCGAAATGGAGAGGCTCTCGACCGGCCGGCCGCGGAGCACCTCCGCCATCGCGGCCGCCCCAGCGTGAGTGCAGCGGAAGGATTCGAGCCGGGGGAGGGCGGGGGGCGAAAGGACGAACGGCAAGTTGGTTTGGAAGCCGCGCAGCTGCAGTTCGCGAATGAGCGGCTGTTGCTCGAGAAGGCGCGCAAGGGTGCTGTCGCAGCGCGTAGAGGTCGCGAATGCGCGCAGCTTGTACGGCGCATCGTCGAACACCCATGCATGGCTGAAGTGATTGTCGTGGGGCGAGAGCTCGACGAAGAGAGAGCGGAGGTTCCGGAGCTGCTGCAGGGCGCCACGCAACAGGCGGAGGAGGTTCCCGGTGACGCGGCTGTCGGACCAGCCGATCCTCAATTCGCGTACGAGTGTCGCGAGTGTTGTGTTGCTGCTCAGGACCTTGAGACATGCAATCGAGCGCGCTACCGGCAAGTGCGGTATGCTCCGATAGAGGACTCGCACCCCGACGTTGTGGAGCGTGCTGTTCGCTCGCAGCACACATGGGAGGTGTCCCTGCTCAAGTTCTTGCAGTATGAGCTCGAGCATCTCGATGGGGAAGACCATGTCCGTCTGCGCTGGAAATGCAGCCGACATAGTAGAGAAGGGGGAGCGAGGTGAACTTTGTCGACTGGAGGCAGTTGGGGATGACGGAGGCTCCACGGTCGGTCACTTGACTGTCTGATACGCGCTCACGCTACGTCGTTGAGTGCTTTTGGTCCCCGTAGATGCGATGGCGAACGAAGGCTCACCGTGTATAGTCTGGCAGATGGGTATCGGCGAATCGAGACTTCTTGAGGGACAGCCGCACTCGCCACAGTAAAGTCGAACAACTGGAAACTTACATAAACCCGATCGATCAGTGCTAAGGTGTATTGATGACATAAGCTTCATCAGCCACAGTTCCTGTGGCATTCGCTGCGACTGTTTCGGGACTACTTACAGGTTTCCGTCTGATAACCCGTAGCATTTGACATCGGCGTATATATTGATCGGCAACAATGGTTGTACCGTCAAAACAATTGTTCGCGCTGGCGACAGGAAATTCTGCAGTGTAATCTTGCGTAGAGCTGTCACAGGCACTGTACTGGCAGTAAATACAAGTACAAGGGATACAGTCAAAGAACGTGGATCATGCTAGCTGATACAGTATGCACCAAAGAAAAATTTGGGGAGAGCGTCTCTATGCCAGATGGGCTGTCCACCGAAAATTTGCACAAGCAAATTGTACTGCTTCTGCGTCGGCCTCCGGAAGTAGAGGCGTGTCGAGGCAGTGAATGAGATGGCTACAATCGTTCTCGTACCCTTCTTGCTCTGACACAGCTCATCGGAAGGTCTGGGAGGCAGAACAGCGCTGATGTGGAGGTTACTGCATCCCGAGAGGTCCTCCAGCAAGCGTTTCGCACGGACTGCATAGGGAACATGGACCATGTCAGGCGGAGTGTGCAGCTGCACAAGCTCCTTCAAGCGCGTGTTGTCCATATCCCAGCCGAGGATGTAGAATCTGTCCTGCTTCCGCCAGTTAGCGGGCAGCTCGGGGTACCGGGCGATTCGATCTCTGCCGGTGGCCGTAGTGGTTGGGGATACATCGCACTGCAACTATTGATCCATATCAGTCAGTGATTACGCAGACTCAAGGCTTCTCTACACACGTTGAGCAGCCTCATAGCTTGGGACAAAGATGCGTCGTAGGCTGTCATCGCAGTCGGGGCCACACAGCAACTATGCCTAAGTACTAGTGTCAGTAAGTCAGCCAGTTAGAATGCGCCAAAATAATGCTCACCGTAGGTTATTATATTTCACTTGGCCCTTCACACTTCTGAATAGTACAACGATAACTTGAACCACAACCTGAAGTCGAACTCAGTGGCGAGGGGCCGAGCTTGCCAAGCGCTGTGGCCGCCGAGCGCGTTTCGCACGCCATCAGCGCGCCTCAAATCACCTGATCGTGTCAGGGCGCTAAGTATTTGAGCGAATTCACCATGAAATCACATTGCACATGCAGATTGTCCTAACGTTAGTGCTACAAATTGTGTTCTACCTCTTGAATGCGATTGTGTTCCCGTTACACGTCTTTTTTCTTGCCGCTCCACCTTGAGTCCCTTCTCTACAATTCAGGTTCCGATTTTGTTGCTAGTTCGGATGGTTGACCGAACGTCTATGGCCTGCAGGCCGGGAATTTTGGAGGGCTTAGCCCATCACGCTAGCCAATAGCGCCATGCGGACCTGCGATCTGCGCGTCAGGAGACTTCGGAAGGTGCGACTACAGTGGAACTCACGAAAAGCCCATATCGCATCTGTCGGAAGTAGACAGCGCGACGAGAATCAAAGTCAACCTCGGGGTCGATTTCTGCAGGAAAGGCGAGCCGCGTCAGACGACAGCCAGAACCTGCAAGGAACGGGCCACCCACCATTCACCCGCGGCAACGGGTGCATCACGATCATCTCCTCCTTCGCCCTCGAGAGCAGCGCGTGGTCGACCCTGTACGCGTCCTTCACGGCCATCCACTCCGAGTCGTCCTTGAAGCGCTCCTTCTGCAGCCGCGTCACGTAGAGCACGTCCGTCTCGCTGAGGACGTCCTCCAGCGAGTCGCACACGTGCACGGGCACGCCCGCGCGGCGCGCGGCGGAGACGACGTGCGCGGGCATCGCGAGCGACGGCGGGGACACAAAGTTGAGGCGCACAGAGTAGAGGCAGAGGAGCGTGACGAGGCTGTGCACTGTACGTCCGTTTTTGAGGTCTCCGAGCAGCGTGATGGTCTTGCCGTTCACGGTCCCGAGCTCGGAGCGAATCGTGTAGGTATCAAGGAGAGCCTGTGGACGACCGGATCAGTGACGGCCGGGTTAGCTGTCGACGTACACACCTGGGTTGGGTGCTCGCCGATACCGTCGCCTGCGTTGACGATCGGTACCGGGGAGAACTTGGCCGCCAGCTGGGAGCTGCCCACGTCGGGGTGCCTGATGACGATAGCGTCGGCGTAGCAGCCTAAGGTCCGGATCGTGTCCGGAAGGCTCTCGCCCTTCAGGACGGAAGACATCTCGGCGTTTACGCTCACTACCTCGCCGCCGCAGCGCTTCATGGCCGCATCGAAGGAGGAGCTGGTGCGCGTGGACGGCTCGTAGAACATCGTGGCCAGGACCTTGCCCTTGAGGATGTCGAGCGTGCCGTTGCGCTCGACCTGCAGCTGCATCTCGTGTGCAAGCGAGAACAGGTCGTGCACGTCGCGATGGCTGAACTGCTTGACGGACAGAATGTGGCGGCGATGGAATGCCGGGTGAGGGGCGTGATGTATGAATGCGGGCGGCGCTGGTCCGTGGAGGGGAGCGACCGGTGAAGAAGGCAATACGGGCTGTGCAGTCCCATCTGCGACCTTGGGCGCAGCGACAATTTCTGGCCTCGGGCCACTGACAGATCCCCTCCTTTCCGAGACGGCGTGAGTAATCGTGGCGCTAGAGATATCCCTACCCAAAGGCGCAGAGGTGACTTCGCCATCCAAATAGACGGTCTGGCCATGCACGAGCACTCTGTCGACTGCTCCATTGACCAATTTTCCCTCCAACGCAGACCAGCCCTGCTTGTTCCGGTAGAGAGACTTGCGGCCAACGATGACCTCAACACTCGTGTGGCTCTGGTCTGGCAATCCGAAGATTCGTATGGGGTTGTCGTGCAGTCGTAGGCGAATGGCATCCATGGTTAAGCGGCCCTCGGTTACGGCGTTCAGTAGAAGGGGGAGGCACTCCTTTAAGCCAGACGACGCAGTGGCTCCCTTCCCGATTTCCTGTGCGAGCTTGTATGGCACAGTACCGACGGAGAAGGCATCGATCACATCGAGGCACTGCCATAGAGCTTTTTGATCCTCCAACGACGGCAGGCATGTCGCTCCAGGGAAGTCTTCGCGCGAGAAGAACAGAGAGTACACAGAGACGTCGCAGGTCACCTTCGAGTCTTTCGCCTTGCTGAGGGAGATGAGGAGCAAATCCTCTTTGCTCTGCACGTTCGTGACGTGTAAGCTGCGGTTATGAAGGCCACCAACGAGGAGGATAGGTGCCAGATCAGAACCCTTGGCATCGGTGACGATAGGCTTATCGACTGGCCAGGACGCGAAGTGCTCGGCGAGGGATAAAAGGGGACTATCTGCTGTGTTGTATCGGAAAGGAATGAAGAGCGACTTCACATCCGCTTGGAGCTCGTCGTCCAGCGACTTCACGTTGTCGACCGTCGCGGTGATGCCCAGGGCGTAGCTGCAGTACGCAGAACCCGCAATGTTGGTGCGCGCTCGCCCGAGCGCAGCAGAATCGGTGATCCTGTTGCCTTCACCGACTGGGTTGATGAGGGCTGTGACGAAACCGCCACCGATAGCAGCACGCGTGGCATCTGAGAAATCCAGGCTGCCGGATACAGTCAGACCGGGCACGAAAGTCGCAATGTTCACGAAACCGGTGAAGGTGTATGTCTCGTGCGACGTCTTCGCATCGATAGGGGAAACATCAAGAGGTAGACGGCGAACCAAGGCTTCAACCAGCATTTTGGCGACCTTGACATTCGTGATCAACGGGATGGCGAAGTCAACGGCCATACGACGGCTACGGTATCCCTTGCTGGCATAACTGGCCGGCCGACGGTAGTGATTCTTGGACGGAAGATTGATGTACATGTCGATTAGGTTGTTAGCCAGGTGCTGGGTCAAGGAGTACTCAGACTTCTGTTCGCTTTCTTCCGCGAGAGTCTCGAGATACTGCAGCGCGAAGTACGTCAGAAATAATGATTGTCTGATACTCCGCCCGCACATACCTTGCATGGAACGTTGTGCTCGGTCAAGAAGTCGGCGGTTCCGGACGTGGCGAAGATGTTGTATCCTGCGGCATGCAACTTCTGCACGCACGGGAGGATTTCAACCTTCTCCTTGTAGCTGCCAATCGAGAACAGGATGTTCTTCTTGGGTGGAACGATCCCCGTCGAGATGAGGGCCTTGATGTACGCTTCGTACTTGTCCTTGCCGAAACATGCAACTTCTCCTGTAGATGCCATCTCTACTCCCAAGACTGGATCGGCTCCTGATAGTCGGCTGAAGCTGAACTGTGGAACCTTGACCCCAACGTAATCGGTGGGCAGACCGATGTAAGGGTAAGGCTCAATTGGCAAGTCAAGCATTGCCTTCGTGGCCATCTCAATCGCATCTACTCCAGTGACTTTGGACACGAAAGGGAAAGAGCGCGCAGCGCGCAGGTTACACTCGATGACCTTGATCTCGTTGTTCTTGGCGATGAACTGGATGTTGAATGGTCCAGTCACGTTCAGAGCATTCCCGATCTTTGCAGTTGCCTCTTCGATCTGGCGGACAGTCTGTGGGTCTAGATCTTGAGGCGGATGAATGAGAGTGGCGTCTCCAGAGTGGACTCCCGCGTTCTCGACGTGTTCCGAGATGTAGTGCATAATCATCTTGCCGCCCTTCGCGACCGCATCCATCTCGATCTCCTTCGCGCCCTCGATGTACTTGGTGATAACAACAGGATGTTCGCGAGAGACGGCCGTTGCTTGTGACAGATAGCTGGAAAGGTCGTTCTCGCTGAAGACAACGTTCATGGCAGCGCCCGAGAGGACATATGACGGTCGGACCAATACAGGATATCCAGCCTTCTCGCAGAACGTTTGAGCATCTTCGTAGTTTGAGAGCTCCTTCCAGGAAGGCTGGTCGACCCCGATCTCATCGAGTAGACGAGAAAACTTGAACCGATTCTCTGCAGTGTCGATCATCTCCGGTGACGTCCCGTAAATCTTGACATTCTGTCGGAACAACGGGAGCGCGATGTTGTTCGGGGTTTGTCCTCCCATAGACAAGACGACGCCGCGCGATGATTCAGTGTCGTATATATCGAGAATCGTCTCCAAGCTGATGTTCTCGAAGTAGAGTCGATCCGCTTCGTCGTAGTCAGTACTGACTGTTTCCGGATTGTAGTTGACCATGACGGTGGGAAGTCCGTTCTCGCGGAGCGTCCGGATAGCGCGGACAGCGCACCAATCGAACTCTACCGAGGAGCCGATACGGTACACGCCCGAGCCAAGGACTATGACACCACGGTCGTTGAATGCCACATCGTGTTCGATAGCGTTGTAGGTCGTGTATAGATAGTTTGTGTAAGCTGGGAATTCTGCGGCGACCGTGTCTATCTGCTTCACGTAAGGCATGATGCCGGTCTCCTGACGAAGACGGCGGACGGCAAGCTCAGTCGAGCCCACGCACACAGCCAGCTGGCGATCGGAGAAACCGAGCTGCTTAGCCTGCTTGAGCATTGGGCCGCCGATGTTAGTTATGGTGCGCTCCCTGTCGTGAGAGTCAGTAGGTATCAAAGAGCGTTAGCTACCCCTACTGACGAAAGGCGTTGCTCCATGTTGAAGATCGACTGTAGTTGCGTCAGGAACCACTTGTCGATGCTCGTCATTTGCCAGATTTTCTGAACACTGTAGCCACGATGGAAGGCAGCCGCAATAGCGAAGATGCGCTTATCGGTGGGATTCATGAGCTCTTCGTCAATGTCTTCGACAAAGTCGTTCTATACCTAACTGTTCAGTTCAGCTCTCGAGACAGACGGTATCAACAAACCTTGGAGAAACCGTTGAACTGATCGTCAATAGCGCGGATAGCCTTCTGAATAGTTTCCTGGAAGGTCCGACCTATGCTCATGACTTCACCGACACTCTTCATACTACTGCTCAAAAGCCGGCTGACGCGACTGAACTTCTTCAGGTCCCATCGAGGAATTTTGACAACAACGTAGTCCAAGCTCGGCTCAAAGCAAGCGCTAGTCAGCTTCGTCACCGTGTTCTTGATCTCGTTGAGAGGAATGCCGAGACCCAGTTTAGCCGCGATGAAAGCCAGCGGATAGCCGGTAGCCTTCGAAGCAAGAGCAGACGAACGCGAGAGACGGGCGTTGACCTGACGGTGACAGTTAGAACAAGTTCTACTAGAACATGGCCCGCGAGAGACGCTCACCTCGATGATGCAATATTCCCGCGAAGTCGGGTTCAATGCATACTGGATATTGCACTCGCCGATGACACCAAGATGCCGGATGACGTTGATAGCTGTCGTCCGCAGCATGTTGTAATCCGCATCGGACAGGGTCTGCGAAGGGGCCACGACGATAGAATCACCGGTATGAATACCTAGTGGGTCGAAGTTCTGATACTCTCATGAATTCTAGGGGTTCGGCGCAAATTGACGGTAAGCGTACCTCCATGTTGCAGACTGTGATGCAGTTGTCTCTGCAATCGCGGACGACCTCGTATTCGATCTCCTTCCAACCCTTCATGCTCTTCTCAACGAGGACCTGTGGGCTCGTCGCGAACGCCTTGCTGCAGAGCGCCTTCAACTGCTTCTCGTCCTGCGCGAATCCAGAACCGAGACCACCTAGAGCGTACGCAGCACGGACAATAACCGGGTACCCAATGGCATTCGCAGCGGCGATGGCTTCATCTTGTGTCGTCGCCGTGCTGGACTGGGCACAACGCTCCCCAATCTCCAACATCGCACTCGCAAAGAGCTGTCGGTCTTCCGTAGTGATGATGGTGTCGATGGGTGTCCCAAGGACCTTCACACCCAGCGCCTCGAACTCGTCCTTGAGCTTGACGCCGACGTTGAGCGCAGTCTGCCCGCCGAAGGTGACGTAGATACCGTCGGGCTTCTCATACTTGATGATCTTGCGCACAAACTCGGGCGTGACAGGGAGGAAGTAAACTTTGTCCGCGAGACCCTTTGATGTAGCGATGGTGGCGATGTTAGGGTTCACGAGGATAGTATAGATGCCCTCCTCCTTGAGCGCCTTAATCGCCTGGGAGCCTGAATAGTCAAACTCGCCCGCTTGGCCGATGGACAGACCACCGGATCCAAGGACAAGGACTTTTTGTACATTCGCACGCGGGACGCGCCTCTCATTGTCCTCCTTCTTTCCGCCCGGCATGGAGATGGGAACGAGCGTCTGTGTCTTGGCACAGTCGATGATGTTCTGGATGAACACTTCGAATAGGAACTCAGTGTCTCGAGGCCCCGGGGTCGACTCCGGGTGGAACTGCACGGAAAAGAACGGCTTGTCTACACGGTAAATACCCTCGTTGCTGCCATCGTTGGCGTTCTGGAACAGCTCCTGCCATCCCTCGGGCAGCGTCGCGGTGTCAACCTGGAAACCGTGGTTCTGACTCGTGATGTAGCATCTACCGCTGAGAGCGTCCGTGCAAGGGATGTTGTGACCACGGTTGCCATACTTCATTTTCGACGTTGACGCTCCCGCGGCGAGGGCCAGTAGCTGGTGGCCCAGACATATACCGAAGATTGGCCAGTCCGCCTTCTCCATCGCCTTCGCCAGTCGAGCGATAGTGGGCTGCACCGTAGTGGGATTTCCCGGGCCATTGGAGATAAAGAGCCCGTCGAATGGCTCCTCAGACCCCGACAGGTAATCGTAGTCCCATGGGACGACCTTGAGTTCCACACCGCGGTGCGTGAAGCAACGTATCTGGTTGAACTTCATACCTACGTCGACAGCAATCACGCGCAAGGGACGCGACTGAGTAGGATGCATGCGAGGCTCGACGACGGGCTTGTACAAGCGAGGCTCTTTGATCGACACAGCGGCGACGAGGTTCTCACCGTTTGGGTCGCGAAAGGGGATGTCATAAAACTCCTCGCGCCAGTTTCCGCTGCCGATGCTGGACGGCGAACCTGCACGCGATTGCGGCTGTGAACCCGCCAGGCGAGCGCGTCCAGGGACGACGAGCCCGTTGGAGCCGGGAGACGTCTCTTCACGCTTAGCGAGGACCTTGCCGAGCATGGAGCCCTGCTCTCGGATTTTCTTCGTGAGGGCGCGTGTGTCGACTCCACAGATAGCGGGCACACCGCTCTCCTTGAGCCACGCGCCGAGAGAAGAACCTGCGAGGAAGTGACTGTAGTCTTCGGAATAGTACCCGACTACAACCGCCGCGACGTGAATGCGCACTGATTCGAAGTCGAGGGGAATGTCTTCGACCGAGCTTGTGCTGGGGCGAGGGGGGACACCATAATTCCCAATGAGAGGATAAGTGAGGATAAGAATCTGCCCTTCATACGAGGGGTCCGTAAGGGATTCGGTATATCCCACCATGCCTGCGTTGGTCCAATATAGATTAGCATCGAGAAACGATTAAGACGCTTGCGTCAGTGGGCAAGAAACGCAAATAGATGGCAGCTATTCTGTGTTCAACGTCAAACGAAACGTCTACCATTCACAGCAGCCAATGAAAATCACATCCGCGACGAACAACATGCGGTATGTAGTCAGAGACACGAAGTCATATGACAGCTTGATATTCACAATTCAAAACGCTGTGCGCCATAGGTCTCTAGTCGACAACTCCGGAAGCGTACTCACAGCCTGCCAATGGCTCGCGTCTACGCGTGGTGTCCGTCTTCAGCAACGGACCATCAAGACGCGCATGTCGTACGACTAGTCAGACGCAAGACGATGGAACCACAAATACGCGCGTCCGTAATGGTCCAGGCGACCTAGCTCCTATTCTCGGTGAGAGGCCGTGCTCTGGCCTGGTCGGGGCGGCGCATACCCAGATCTGGTAAGTTTCTGGGTTCGACGCGCCGCCTGACCAGCCAGGGCCGGCTATCACAACGTCAAGGTGTCACGTCATACAGGCCTTAGTATGCACGTAAGATCGCGCACGGATCGCCTGCAGAAAGAGGTCCGAGACGCGTTCAAGTAGCGTGTCCCGGCGAATACCATCCTGGTCCGACGCGTCTAAACATGCAGAAGCGCTTCGGAGAGGTGGTATGCACGATGGACCACAGATACTCCATAGCGGTGCGCGAGCATTGAGAGAGCCAAAGGTCAGACGATTGTCATTTCACTCACCGGTCTGGAACACGCATTCTCCGGCTACGCTCTTTCCCTCCGCGCCGAAGCTGATGCCGCGGAAAGCGGTTCCATCTGCGAGCTCGAGAACGGCCTCAGAAGTGGGCTGATCGTTTTGAGAAGGAGTGATGGGCGGTGCAGGGAGACCGTTGGGGTAGTTGCTGGCTGAACGAGCGAGGACAGGTCGGGCGACACCGATTTTAGTTGTAGGATTGGAGAGGGCCATGACTGAATGTGCGGCGGGCGGTCGTCTTCCTCTTCGCTCGCCCAGAGAAGTCGGGTCGGATGAAGAGGAAGAGGAAGAGGAAAATCGACGATTTTTCCTCCGCTACATAGCGCGGATCACGTGCACCGCGCAACGGTGGCTGAAGGTGGCTGAGCCGCGCGGACGCCGGACAACGCCGTGACATGGCCTTTAGATTGTAGCAAAAGTCGCACGAACTGTCACAACGCTGAGACGGTTTACGCGCGGCTCACGTGCCAAAATTGCTCTGTCGTACCACTCGGGCGGCTCCCACGGCGAGAATATATCTGCGGGCGTAGCGACCGTGTACACTCCTCAATCTCCTGGTCTCTTCCCACTGACGAGGTGTTGCGGGGGCGTTTAGGTGTCTTGTCTTTTCGTCCTTGAAGTCTCCACGATGAACTCTACCGCCCCTGCTTACGATTCGGCCGAGGTGTTGTACGCCAACACCGACTTCAGCAAGCTCAATTGGTTCGAGACGCAATGGGCGGCGTGGTACCTCTGGATCGGTAATCCTGTCATTGCGACCGGTCTCATGAGCTTCCTTTTACATGAGGTGCGCTACCTGAATATTGTCTCGTCTGAACGCGCTTACTGAGCTATTACTAGATCGTGTACTTTGGCCGTTGCGTGCCATGGATCATCATCGACGCGATGCCGTACTTCCGCAAGTGGAAGCTTCAGCCGAACAAGATTCCGACGCCCCAGGAGCAATGGGAGTGCACTAAGCAGGTCCTTTACTCTCACTTTACGATCGAGTTGCCCATGGTACGGATCAGCTGCTTAAATTAATTTGATGTGACCTAACGCGATGTGCATGTAGATCTGGTTCTTCCACCCCTTGGCCGAGATGTTCAACATGGCGACATGGCAGGTTCCTCTCCCTTCTTGGAAGATCATGGCTCCCCAGATTGCGCTGTTTTTTGTCTTCGAGGATATGTTCCACTTCTTCGGTAAGTCGCTTTAAGTCGCACGCTCCGGTGGCCTCTGCTTGTGCGTGCTCACGCGAGTCTGACAGCTCACCAAGCACTCCACTGGGGCCCGCTCTACAAGCATATCCATAAAATCCACCACAAGTACTCGGCGCCGTTCGGTCTGGCTGCGGAGTACGCTCACCCGGCTGAGGTCATGATCCTCGGTACCGGCACGATTGCCGGGCCGCTCCTCTACTGCTACTTCCGTCGCGACCTCCACATTGTCACGATGTACGTCTGGATTACACTCCGCCTGTTCCAGGCTGTCGATGCGCACAGCGGTTACGGTACGTTTACCCGCTATTGCCACAATCTGCTGTGCTCACGCTGTTGGTTTGTCGCAGACTTCCCTTGGTCGCTGCAGCACATTATTCCCTTCTGGTCGGGCGCCGAGCACCACGACTTCCACCACATGGCGTTCGTCAACAACTTCTCGACCTCCTTCCGCTGGTGCGACCGCCTCTTCGGCACCGACGACAAGTACCGCCAGTACCGCGCTCGCGTCAAGGCGATGAAGAAGCTCAACATGACAAAGGAGGAGTTCGAGGCTATGGAAAAGAAGATGATCGCCGAGGTCGAGGCGGAGGGCGTCAAGGCTGAGGCTGTCGCCGAGTCGTACAAGTACGGCAGCAAAGCGAAGGTCGCATGATTCTTAGGATGGTGACGGAGTAATTGACCTGTATACGATACGATATCCCTCTACGCTCACACTTAATCGGCATGTACAGACACATGCTCCATACACACTTAAAATCTCTGTTTGGCTGATGCAGTGCTTGCTACATGTCCAACAAGCTGCTCGCTCCCCATGGCGGAATGCGTCTCAGCACTTGGATCTCGGCTGTGTTAGCTGCGGATGCGACGATGGCATCGTACGTGGTATGAGGGTCGCGTACGTAGCGTGTAGTGAATTGGGCATGCTCATCCGAGTGGTATGTCGAACTTCGCGCAGTACGAGCTAGTTAGTCGGAGGCACAGCTTGGAATGTATAGCATGGATTGAATGAATATACTTTCCAAGGTTCGTACGTAAATGAGTTACACAGAGATCCGTCTTTACGCTCTTTCATCCTAGAGCTTTATTGATACAATCGTACACATAGGAACAAGTTGGTCTCGCCGTCCCGGACCGTCTCGAGGATGAAAGCACTGAGGTTAATTCGTTAAAGCGCATCTGAATCGTACTGCTGTTATTCCCGGCACATTTCTGTGGGACGAGTGAGCATGTCGAATTCAAGTCAAGCGCGTCCTTATATGGGATAACATACCGTCACCCTACTTTGAACTGTTCATGCCATCGCCTCCGCACTTACTCCCCCCAATATTCGCTGCTCAGTTGGCGGACCCTGGCAGCAACCTTCTTTATAACATCGTCGCTTTGGAGAGCGTTCAGGTTCAGCATGTCGAGACCGCGAAAGTAGGGCTCAATGCCGGTATAGAGCCCCTCGATAGACGGCGCATACAGGGATTTTCGTGTTTTCTTGCCTTCGGAAGGGTCGACATACGCGTCGTCAGGACCGTTCCTGGGGCCCACTGCGTACTTGAGGACCTTCCGATCGTACTCTGTATAGTACCGAAGATCTCCAACGCCGATTATGAACCCGAAACGCGCCGGATCTGCTGATTCCCTGAAGGCGTGTACTACCTGTTCCACAACCTGCACGCGAAGAGTCCTCACCACTTGCTGGCGAGCGGTATCAAGTGATGTCGTGCCGATCTTGATCTCGACGATGAGCACGATCTTCTCTCGCTTGACGTATGGTTGCCCATTGTCCCTAGCGACTTCGAGAACCTTGATGACAAAGTCCGGTATACGACGCGACATGGTTTCCCGTACAATATCCATGACGGGGTTTAAGATTGGCTATGAATCTTCGCTACCGGCGAGTCGGATAGCAGGCAAGAGGCCACCCTCCTGCTGTCCAGTGATACTGGCAGAAGAAGACCGAGGAGTCGAAAAGCCGGTACTACCCTGTACAGGTGTCCTCAGGCTTCCATCATCGTCGAGAGGCGGTGTAACGCTGTCGGCAGTCGTTCTGGCAGTGCTTCCCCCTCTCTCTGAGGACCTGTCTATTGCCGGAACGCGTCGTAATGATCAACTGGGTGGGATCATGGGAGATGGACCGGTGGGGAGGGTGACGAGATGTGGTATGGGTAAGGTGTTCGAGAGGGACTGCTCCAGCACTGGGATGGTTATGAACGAATTTTGTCGAGATCGATCGATTGATCGCAGAGGTTGAAAACGCACATCGCACAGCAAGCCGGCTCTTGATACTATGGCCACCGGCACTATTTAGTGCTATTTAGTGGCCTCAGGGCATCCGCGGTTTCCGCCAGTGCTAGACGTGGCAGATCATTCTTCGTGCACTTATATCCGAGCATCAATCTTGAAGATGACGACTCAAAATACACGGATTAGGATATGTCGCTTAGGAGAACAATGGACAAGGGTGGCCACATGCGTGAGAAATGATGGCCAATACATCATGTGGCGGAACCCATCTCGCGCTCGACACCACCACGACCACCCAACGCGACGATCAACGCCTGCCTGCGTTTCGCCTTCAACCAGCTTTTCACTCTCTATTTTAAGTCCCGTAACGCCCTGAGGCATCATCTATACTGATTGTTGGGCATAGCTGTACAGAATGCTGCCACAACGCACTCTCTGAATCAATGCGAGACCTCAGTCTAGAGGTACATCCACTCTTAGTACTGACAAGTTCGCCTTGCTCACTATTCTCAAAGGACTCTAAGCCAGCGGATGCCGCATCTCGCCGCGTAAAACAGTCGCTTGTCGTGCCTAAACCAGTCTGTTGGCCTAAGCTGCCCGAAGGCTGGCTGGAGAGCGATCGTTACTTCGTGCTCGGCTGGGACGTCGAGCACCCACGCCTATAGGAGTACGTCAGGATACACACTCCGGAGGAAGCCAAGAGCTTGTGGTACCTTCTTCGTGCACTTGAACTCCTGGAGTTTGGGTGTGGCTGGAAGCATATCGAGTTATGCACCGTACTTCCCGAAGACGCAGACCCACCTGAGCCATGGGACGACCCCAACGGCCCGTGTAAGACCGTCATCGCGTTCGCATTCACGGCGAGCAAGCACCTCTATTATAGGAAACCGACGAGGGAGTAGTACATTTGGCTTCAGCAGGTCTTCGGCTGTCGTCCGCAGTGGTACAGGGATGTTTTTCCAAAGAAGTACTTCCATCTTCACGGCATTCCGCGCTACTGTTAATGTGTTTCACTGTCAACATACCTTCGTCTCCCCTCTTGTTTTTTTCCTTCCGATCTACCTCCTGAAATGAACTGGTGTGTACCTCTATGCCACAGACGATGACTGCCCTGCTTTGTACGAATGGATTACTTCGTTGCAGTTCCAACGGCTAGGCGGTATCAGAAATTCGATATTCGTGGTGTTCACCGCGGGTATTGTCTGATTCTGCACTCGACTGGTCGCATTGCACGACGCAGACGGCTGGTGCCGTTCGCGAGATGTCACATATCAGGTGATTGTGACAAAATGTTCCACGGTGACCGCTGCCTCCGACTGCTCTTCCCACGTGTTTCTGCATCTCCCTCACAGGACACAGTGTAATTTTGTCACGGTGTGCGCACGCTCTTCTTTGATCACTGGCTATATCGCTGTTGTCGACATGGCGCCGCAACGCACACCCACCGAATCCATGCAAGATCTTAGTCTAGAGGTGTGACCGTTCGCGCTTTTGACGGCTCCTTAACACTTACCAGCTTTACAGGACTCTAAACTGGCACAGGAAGCTTCCCAGCGCGCGAAGCAATCACCTGCTGCGACTAAAGGATATCGCTGGCCCAAGTTGCCTGCAGGCTGACACGAACAAGATCGTTACTTCGTGCTTGGCTGGAGCATCCAACACCCGCGCCTAAAGGAGTTTGTGAAGCTGAACACACCAGAAGACCTTGTGGATGTGCCTTACATGATCCGTGCACCCGATTTTCTCGAGCTCGCATCTGGCTGGAGGCATATCGAGGTATGCACTGTCCTGCCTCAGGACGCTCTCCCGGTGCCTTGGACCGATCCCAATGGCCCCAGAGAAGCTGTGATTGCCCTCGCGTTCACAGCAAGCAGGCGCCTCTATGAGAGGAAGCCAACGAGGGAGCAGTACGTGTGGCTCTTGGGACTCTTTGGCTGCTATCCGCAATGGTACAGGGACGCGGTTCCCAAGGAGCACTTCGATATCCATTGTATTACACCTTAACCACATCATTGGTGCTCAACCTAGTTCATTCACTACTAGATATGACCTTACTTCTCTCCTGTACATGACATGCGCGTCTTCGTGCTATCGCATGGCTGGAATCTTGTTGATACTTCATGAACGTGCGGACTACTCTGTCATCAATGACCATGATGACATATTCACTGTCTCTGCAGTATCAAATCGCTTCAGCATACCAAGTGCTTGCAATCGCGTCGCCTCTTGAGCCACGAGTCGTGACAAAGACCGGGCCCGCCGCTGTTAGCGAGCTGTCACGTATCACGTGATCGTGACAAGCTGCGTTCCGTCAACTCAAGTTTCGCGGCCGCGGTGAATACTTTCTGCGCCTGAAACTTACATTCCGCGGCTACTGTTTGCTGGGAACAACCACAAATGCTGCTGCTATACCTCTGCAATGTGCGCTCACAGAGAATATGCAAATTCTCAGCTTAGAGGTATGATCATCTGTACTACCAGTACTGCAATTGCGCCGGTCGACTGTCTGTTTACCACCCTTACAGGATCGTAAGGCGGCCACAGCCACGTCTTCTCATACAAAGCGACCATATGCCACACCCAAGGGATACCAATTCCCCAAGCTGCCTGAAGGCGGGCTCGAACTAGATTGTTTCGTTGTGCTAGGCTGGGGCATCGAACACCTGTGCCTTAGGAAGTTTATGGGGTTCAACACACCTGGTGAACTTGCCTTACCTGATCCGGGCATCCTATTTTCTCGAGTTTGCATCAAGCTGGAGGCATATCTAGGTATGCACTATCCTGCCTCAGGATGCTAGCCCGCCAGAGCCCTGGGACGACCCCAATGGTCCAAGAAAAATCGGTATCACCACCGCGTTCAGAGAAAGCAGGCGCCTCTACGAGAGGAAGCTGAAAAAGGAAACGTACGTTTGGCTTGCGGGATCTTCGGCTGTTATCCGCAATAGTATCGGGACGCGTTCTCCAAAGAGTACTTTGATCGTCTTGATTGCTTGGTGAGTCGCAAAATCAGCAGGCGTCTGCCCATGGCTGACTTGCGTAACTTTAAATATCAATCCACCGTGACATGCCATCTACTCTCGTGCCCTGGCATGCTACAATACTGTTGACACTCCGTAAACATTCGCATGGTTGAACTGACTGTATCTATAATATTAATCATTGACTCTGATAATGAATTCACTGTCCCTTTATTGTTTTTAGCTGCATCGCCCGTCGCCCGCTCGGATCATTTCAGCTACAGGAAATGAGTGAAAAGGACAGCGACGACTCGGAGCGTGTACTTCAAAGACGCTGTTCGCGATTTGTCACACACCACGTGATCGAGACGAGCCACATCCTATTTCCGACATGCGGGCGAGACGCGACACTCGACTCTCCGTTGCTGACCAAAAAGAGATACTCTCGTTTTTGCTGCGTTTCGTTGTTGACCAGCTCCTGTCACTCCCCGGAATGTAAGTCTTGTAACAATGCAGGACTCCGTATATATGATCACTGGGCATAACCACACAGAATGCCGCGACAGCGCACTCTCCGAATCAATGCAGGACCTCAGTCTAGAGGTATACCTGCTTTGAGTACTGCGGATTTGCCTAGCTCACTCGCCTTCCAGGATTCTAAGTCAGTGAATGCTGCGCCTCGTCGCGTAAAGCAGCCGCCTGTTGTGCCCAAACCAGTCTGCTGGCCTAAATTGCCTGAAGGCTGGCGGGAGAGCGATCGCTACTTCGTCCTCGGCTGGGATGTAGAGCACCCACGCCTACAGGAATTAGTCAGGATACATACTCGGGAGGAAGCCAAGAACCTGTGGTACCTCATTCGCGCACCCGGCATCCTGGAGTATGGATCTGGCTGGAGACATATCCGTCTATGCAACGTTCTTCCTGAAGACGCGTGCCCACCCGAGCCATGGGACGACCCCAATGGTCCAAGGAAGGCCCTCATTGCCATTGCATCCACGGCAAGCAAGTACCTCTATAATAGGAGACCGACGAGGGAGCAGTACATTTGGCTTCAGCAAATCTTCGGCTGTCGTCCGCAGTGGTACAGGGATTCTCTTCCGAAGCAGTACTTCCATCTTCAGGACATTCCGCGCTACTGTTAATGTGTTTCACTGTCGACATATCTGCATTGCCCTGCGTGTCTTTACAATTTACCTCGCCGCGCCTCCTGATATGAAATGGCGTATTTACCTCCATGCCACAGGCGATGACTGCCCTGCTTTGTACGAATGGATTACTTCGTTGCCACGCGAATGGCTAGACGGTGCCGGGAATCTAACGTTCATCGTGTTCACTGCGTTTTGGGTATTGCTGTCTGATTCCACACCCAATTGGACGCGTCGCACGACGCAGGCGGCAGACTGCAGGTGCCGTTTCACCAGATGTTACATATCAGGTGATCGTGACAAATCGTGTTCCACGGTGACCGCTGACCATCTTTGCCTCCTGTGTGGCTTTCAGATTTCCTCGCCCACACGCTGATATCGTCGCGTGAGCCAATGAGAGCCCCGCGTTCGAACATGAATGCGATTCAACAACAGAGCGTGCGTGTAATTCATCGTGGAGTTGATAACTGTATGGAATGTGGATCATATCCATTAGTAATATGACACAACCAGCAGTCTAAGGAGATAACCCAAACGGTAGCAAGGGTCACTCCAGGAGGGCATCCACGTCTCGTCGTGGCACGCGCACCACGGCCGCGTTAGTAACGTGACCGCGTCGACGCGTCATCTTGTCTACCTGTCCGCAGGCCGCAGGCAGGCGGCAGCACTGGTTCCCTCAAGGCGTGCGTGCCGAAACACTCAGTCTGTGATGCGTTGTTCCATACTAGCGAAGACTTGCGATGATCGCCAGTGATGAGATTTGCTGGCATACGCCGTGTCCGAGTGCACGGGATGCACCGGTTCAAGGAAAGAGGACGAGGTAGGCCCGTTCGCTGCGATCTTTGTTCTCGGCCTCAAGCACTACATCTTATGTATCGTAGGTGGATGTACTAGATGGGCTATAGACGGGCATGCCTTTGCCCGCCAAGGACGAGCTTGGCATCAGTACGCTGGCGACGACAGACTTACGGACCGGCATGTTTCAAATCAATAAGGCAATACGTGAATCCGCTGACATCATCGTTATGCTGTTCGTATCACGCAGTGCCTGACAGCTCATTGATTCAAAGCTACGAGTGTAAGTATAAAGAGTCGACGGGATGTGCTGGATCACCGGATGAGCTGTGCTCTCTCCGACTTCTCTTTCACGTCTTTCTTTCACGACTTTTGTCATGTTGATTCGATCTTCCTTCTTCTTTCTATTTGTTTCCTATGCATGCGCCCTATGGATACCCATCAGAAGGCAAAGTAACACCCAGTTCACGACAGGCGTCATTCGTAATCCGCAGGCGGGCTCGAATATTGGCTTCTCAGACGTGCAGAACGATTTGTACTCGGCCACCATCAAAGTGAATGGTCGCTCATTCCAGGTTTGTGCGCTCTATGGATGTCGGCGCTGGTTATATTGAAGCGTCGTTTATTTCACAGGTGCAAGTCGACTCTGGAAGTTCTGATCTCTGGATCGATTCCACCGGATGTGATCTTCCAGAGCTGTGCCATACGGGCCACAATTCAACCATTACGTATGGGTAAGGCGCACATGCGGCACAAGATCGGACGTGGCATATTAATTGTATTACATTGTACAGTGATGACAGTTCAGCTGGGGGAGAGATTGTCTTAGGCAACGTGACTTTCGGGGAATTCACAGTTATGAATCAAGCATTAGGTACGCCAAAGGCTCCATGGGCGTTGTTAGTCTGAACGAACTGGTTTTTTATTCCTCCAGTGCTCGCACCAGGAAGCAATGCGACGGACGACGGTCTAGTGCAAGGTATCCTAGGCGTTGGACCGTACGTTGCCGTGTAACTATTAGAATCGAAGTTACTGACGTTCACTATAGATACGGAGGCTCCGATATTTACAAGGAACTTAATGGTACCACTTACAACGGGCAGACATTCCTGACGAACGTGCGTGTACCATTTCCCATTTGTTATCTCATCTCATAGTACGGCTGCCGATAGATCTTCAACTTGGTCCCCGACGTGTCCCCTTACATGACATTCCTGCTTTCCCGGACCAACACTGGCGTAACCGAGGGCGGCGTCCTTTCAATCGGTTCGTAGCGAACCCGTGCTGTGGCGATTGTATTGACATGGCTGTCACAGGCGAGTTGGTTAGCAACCTAACGCACATTATGAAGGCGCCTAAGCTTCCCGCCCTTGCAAAATCCGGCTGGTTGATAACATCGGATGGCGTGCTTGTAAATGGCAAACACCACCCGGCGTACACTACCTCGTGGGCATCCAGAACATGCACCATTTTCACACCATCTCATAACCATTAACTAGAACCGCTACTGGACAGAAGAGCCTCGCTCTGATTGACACTGGCACTACTGTCGGTATGTTTGAGGCAATCTCTTTGAATTCACATCACATACCCAATTTATCCTCTAGGCCAGCTCCCAAGAGCTGTGGTCGATTTCATGTACAAGGGCATTCCCGGAGCAGTGTGGGACGAGGAGGTATCCACCTACAAGCTCCCTTGCCGATCGAAAGTAAACATAAGTATGGTCTTCGGGTAAGACCTCTCGCCTGAAATAACCCCAACAGCCTGTCTGACCTGCTATCCTTGCTTTAGAGGCGTCGCTCATCCCATCCACCCCATCGACGCAGTCATCGCTGATATAGGCGACAATGGACTTGTGACCTGTTATGGAGCATTTGAAGCCTCAGACGATGGCCGTGGGTCCCATTTTTGTTGTCCGTTAGATTATTCGCTGACTGTTCGCTTACAGTGATGATCCTCGGTGATACGTTTATGCGCAACGTATACACACTGTTCAACTTTGGGGATCAACTAACGCAGCGTGGTGGTCACGAGCCGGCGTACATCCAGCTGCTCAGCGTGAGTCGAAACTTGGTGCAGCTTGCTGGTTATGTTTGATAACTCGTATCTTCTTAGATCACCGACCCAAATCAAGCGTGGAATCAGTTCGATCAGTTGAATGCCAGGCGCATCGCAGATCTAGTATATGACAAGTTTGCCAAGGAGTTCCGAGTCTCGAGCTCTACCCTATTAGCGGCATCTCCTACTGCAAGTCTGTATACCCTCGTCGGTGGACCCAGCAAAACCTTGGCCACCACTGCGTTTGCAACAGCGACGCCAACTTCCACAGACACTCTGCAGCGTTCACGTAGGAACTACTTCGCCTAAACGCTGACGTTCTCACCACCGCGGCTCTCTGGTCGTATGCATCGTCTGCGCAGTGCCAGTCAAGAAAGGGTCGGGGTTCAGCTGATGAGTACGCCGAGCGCAAGATCAGGCGCAAGGGCCCGTAATCTCAGCTTCGTTCAAGGGAGTCAAACAAAGCCTATGCTGTCCATCCGCTACGAATATGATTAATGACTGTTATGACCAGGGACTTATGCTGTTTTCATCGGGCGCTATACTGGGAGTACCGTTTGTTTCTACATCAGATAATGTTGCATTTGCACCGCTTTCACGTATCGTTACCTAATTCAATTGATTCTACATGGCACACGCTTATCGTATTGCCAGTGCATAAGATCCGACACTATCGCGTTGAGCGCTGCCTGCGGCCAGCTAGAATATATGTGAAACAAGGCGGTAGGGCACCCTTAGTGCCCAAGGTCTTCTTCACTACATCTATGCACCATGCTCGAACACATGTATATCTCCACCACGAGGAAAGCGTAAGCTGTGGATCGTCCGGCGCCGGTATCGAGGACGCCGGATTCTCTCGCCCAAGATCCGAAGCCGCCATTCCCAGATCGCGAGCCCAATGCATCGTAGGATCCAGCCCGTGTAAGAAGGGCGGCGCACGTAGGAATATGGTGCACAGCTGGTGACCATCCTTGAGTGTGACCTCGAAAGTGAAGAATCGATCCACCGTGCGGAAGCACCACATGCGAAGTGATGTCCCCAGAATAATCAGGAACCAGCCTGCGAGAACGACGGGAGTGATCGCTATCCTGGCCGCTGATCCTATTCCGGGTATGACGAGATTCGCCAGTACCACATCGCCGAAGCCGCTTGGGTATTCTCGAGCGGCAATGACGGCGACGCTGCAACCAGTACTGGCCATAGTTGTGTACTGTGGACAGTCAACCCACGCTGTCGACGGCAATGTAGCACAAGCACGTACTTTGAGAATGCTAGCGGTGAACCGCGCCACACGTGTGAAACCCTCTTCTCTCCTACTGATCTTTCCTCTCGCTTTTGTTTCCTCGTTTGATGGCGGAGGAGTAGGAGAAGTGCTAGAGCGGTAGGTCATGAATGCGGTCGACTATAAGAGACCGATGTGAATCACGGATCGGGCCGACATCGCGTACCGCGTTGTCCAGTTGAACCTGAACGTGTCCGCACTACATGGGAATGTGAGTCCTTTATAGCCGCTCCAGCAAAGCCATTCCTGAGATTCCAATGAGTGACCGGCAGAAAGGACCTACGTGACACTTGGCGAAGACTAGTTTCCACGAGACCCAAGCCGTCATCCCGTTGCCTACAAGGACATCAAGAAGATCAGTCTGCATCATAGGTAGGCATTCCGAAGAAGCTGGTGCCAAAGTATAGTCAAATCCCTGCGCTGTTTGTTTCTGCGCCGGTTGCGTGTCTCGCGGAACGGACGTGGGCGGTATTCTGAAAGCGCACCTATGCAATGAATAGCACGTGTCATCTCCCGTCGCACAATACCCGTGCGAAGTGCATACAGACGGAAGACGGAGCGTTTAACAATTCTTGTGCGGAACGATAAGCAGGGAATAACTCTCTTCGCCGACCCGTCTTCCTGGGATTTTGACGACGATTGCCACCTCGCTCGGCAGAACTGCGTTCGTCCGCGCATACCGGTGGGCATTGAGTAATCGGGTGACTCGGAAGCAAAACGGGGTATCGTGCATCCGAGAGCGCGACGATGGGAGCAGAATGCGGGTAGCTGGTCGCAGCAACATGCAAAATCAAGAACTTGAAGGCGTTATCGACGCAGAGGAATATAGTCCGTGTGTGACCGGAAGCGGTACGGATCCTACGAACGGCTCGACAACGTATAGATATGCAGCGAGGCTTTCACATAGATGACCAGATCTGCGCTCTGATAGTAAAACGCGAGGAATAGCTGCATCCACGCATGATGTACTACAATCATATGGGTCCGTGAACGGTCATCGTCCTGAACGGTAGCAGACTCACCTCACTATTCGGCTGTCACACTGTTGACTATTCGATAGTGCAATGTGCCGCGAGACATAGATCTAGGCGTCGCAGAGGCTCTAGCAGGGAGAGAAGGAGATCAAACAGCGTCTTCTATTTTTTTTTTGGCTCGAGCACTCAAGTACTCACATGCACACGTCGGCGGACCGAAGTGCATACCGACCTATGCCAACTCCGACTCCAGCAAACACCAACTCATAAGGATGTTCATGTTCAGAAAGCGACCCGCGGCGTCGGAGAGTGATCCATGGCGCCATGCACTCACCGGGCAAGCGTGAAGTTACCAGTCCACCAAGCACAGGCTCTCGAGCCAAACACACACACACAAGTTCGATGATTGACACCCAAGCGTACAGTCAACGCGTCGCCCTTACGTTCGTCCCGATATCGATGCGATAAAGGATGGGTCGGGACGAACCTAATCGCTCCGCACCTAGGGTGGGCCCACATTCAAACAGATGCGGCACTTCGCCGGAACGCCCATTTCTTCTCTTCTGGTTTCTCCGCCATCGTCTCGGCGCTCTCAATCCTCTCCTTCGACATGCCTTTCTTCCTTAGCGGTTCGATAACAGCCTTGATTGGCTCCGCCTACCTCATGGCCATGTCCCTCGTCTCGGGTTCACCGCATCGTCCGCCTAGCAGTTTGTCAGTTGTTTCTTTCAGCTTCCACAGCCATGGCACACACACCTGACTTCATTCATGTTCGCGTAGATCCTATCCTATGGAGCTCAGAGCGTACGGCTCAACTTGGCAGAGGTCCCCCATCGCCGACTTACTCCGACTCCTGATGTTCAGAGAACCTCTGCACTTCACCGTCCTTACTGTATGCAGGGATCGGCCCTAGTACCAGAGCCCGCCTCTGGTCGGGGAGTGTAGGCTCCCAGCTTGTGACAACAAAACAAAGACCAGCGACCATTGTCCGCTCCGATGGAAAAGCGTTTGGTCAGACATATCATATGATCCTCCAATCTTGATAGGTGTACTGTACATACAAGACATAGCGAGGCGAGGCGGACAATACAAAGACAATACGCAGCATATATGCTGTCAGGACAGCCCTACATGGGCGGAGCGTTAGCACCCGCAGTCTACCGAGGGAGCGCGAATGACTCACACACAAAGACGAGAGAGACAGAGGCAAGGGGAGCTTAGGCACCGAAACCGTAGAGGGTGCGGCCAGAGCGCTTCAGGGCGTAGACGACGTCGAGAGCCGTGACGGTCTTCCTCTTGGCGTGCTCGGTGTACGTGACCTGCAAACAGAACAACGAGAACTGAGCGTATGACAAAGACGCCCGGGCGTGCAGGACGTACAGAGTCACGGATGACCTAATGCATGCGGGTCAGCTAGTCGCTCGAGCGGATGGCGAGGCGGACACGTACGTTCTCGAGGAAGATCTTGAGGACGCCACGCGTCTCCTCGTAGATCAGGCCAGAGATACGCTTGACACCGCCACGGCGCGCGAGACGGCGGATGGCCTGCGAACGCGACGAGTGAACAGTTCAGCATGTGAGCGGCTCAACTGCGCGGGCGAGGGCGAAGACGAGTGCGACTGACCGGCTTGGTGATGCCCTGGATGTTGTCGCGCAGAATCTTGCGGTGACGCTTCGCGCCGCCCCTGGGGAGCGTCAGTCAGGCCACGGCCACAGCCACTCGACGGCTCGACGCGCCGCAGGACGGCGCAGATACGCACTTTCCGAGACCCTTTCCGCCCTTTCCGCGTCCAGACATGGTTGGTAGTGTGAGGAGAGTGTGAGCGTTGGGTGGGGTGTGTCGAGTCCGGTGGACGAGAGAAGAGGAGGTGGGGGTTCGCAAGGAACCGGAGCCGTCGAGTCGACGTCCAGAACACGCACAGCTATGCACGTGACACTGTTTACTTTCCCATGCCATACTCAGTGCTGTAAGTACATAGTAAGGACTTATTACATAATAAGTAGTATGATAGGTTAAGTACCGCCAGTGCCGTACTGCAAGTACTACATGCGTGCAGACAGTGAGGATCATTCTCGACCGCATGTTCTCATCGTCAACTGGTGCTCCTATTCACATCCTCGCCATGAATGTTCATTGAACCCTCCCACCCGTCAAACTTCTCCACTACATCCACGCCATCGCGGTGGATCCGCTTCGCCACTGGCAGCTCAAATGAGTGTCAGAGGAGCCTTAGCACCTGCTAAGACACAGTCTACGGGGTGTCTTCCCCCGTACAGGCCCATGACATTTGATATATTCCACCTCCGAGTCAAGCTCTAGTAGGCTGGACAACTTCGCGTGTCCTTCTAGGCTGGGTGAGCATCTCCAATGCTATATGTAACTTGCCAGTATATGATCAAGCCTCTCAGCGCGGCGGCTTCCGGGCTCCCCGCCGCCACACAAGCTTTGGTGTACCCTAGCACAGCAACGGGCGATGTGCTCTCCGAGTCCATCGCGACCTTCCGAGCGACCTCGTCCGACTCGGCGCTTCCACTGCGGAAATTCACGATCCGGGGAAGGCACGTCCATTGCCTTGTAAGGAGCGGCCACCGTCGCGGCTCGTGCGTCGCCTACATCTCGAGACACCAAGTGCCCACTGGGATCATTGCTGGATCCGAGGGACATGACCCATCCTCTGCCACCATCCGCATTTCCAACAGACGCGCGCCGGCCTTGACGGAGGCCCACGCATTTCCGTGTTCTCTCTCGTCTGTGGGGTGCGCCTCGGCTTTCGCTCTCCTCCGCAGCGCCCCGTCCCACTGGCAGGTGGAATTTCGGTCGCCCGCCGGGTCCGCTCCGCTCCACGGCTCGAGGCGCCGCTCCTCTGTCTCCGAGTCGCGCCCGGCGCGGCGACGAGCGAAGAGCGCACGATTAGAATTAGTGCCACAGTTCGGACGAGCGGGGGGTCCCTCGTGCTCGGCGACGGGGATTAGTATACGGTGGATGACACCGTGGTCTACTATAGACGACCGCGCGTTGTCGACGCGGACCCGAGCATAGATGCGCAGCGGTGCACAGGCAGCCCTGCGACGGGGCACTACGGCGGGAAGACGCGGTGAGCACCAGGTGCGCATACTATACGGCGGCGAACTCGGCCTCTCCAACTCCAACCTGGACAGTCATACTTCAACGGCTGCCGCGGTTTGGGCCCACCCACCCATGGCAGGTCAGTCTGCCGGCAACTTCTTTTCCAGACGCACATACTGCACACGCCGAGATATTTCCTTCGAGCTACACAGGCGGGGAAGGCGAATGACGCACACGCAGCCTTCGGATTGTGTACGGCACGACGGTTTCGATACGGCTGAAGAACTGAATGGGCCGTGTGTGTTCCATATGGCCCGAGCGTGACACTCTGAGGCAGGAGGCGGCTCGCGCGTCGTGTGCGTGAATCTCCGTGCCAATCAACTGCTGCGCAAAGCAGCAGCAGCCCTGGCAGCCGTAACTGAACTTCGAATTTCGGCACGCCGGTGCCAGCTCGTATCAGGGGGGCTGGATACCTGAGCAAAGCTAGAAGTCTCTGCATGTCGACGTATGTATGTATGTGCGTGGCGATCAGTGCGTGCGATGCATCAGTTTCAGTGCCGCGGCGGGCGCAGCGACGACTCCGCGCGTCGCGGTCGCCATAAAAGGCAGCGCACATGCCCTCCCGCATGGCTACCAGTCGCTTTCGAGGATAGACGCTCGAGGAGCTCCATTGCATACTACTCGTACTACATACGTATGGACGTGTACGCTCCCTACAGGCTACAGCGCTCCTCGTCCGTGCGCGGGCTCTCCACGGCCATCCGGTACTTAGAAGCAGCTCGGCCTCGGCGGACTATACTTAGTAGCATCGTTGATGGTAGGTGCTCACGGGGGCTCTGTCTTACAATAGGTCCGGAGACATCCGGCTCTCGGGCGCGGTAAATCTGACAGCTCCAACAGAGGAGGACGTGTGGACTTGTGTCGCGGCCTGCTCCTCTCCGCGCCGTCGTGACGGCGAGGGCTCGCTCTGGGACTCCACTTGGTGCGCGGGTCTTGTGGCTGGCTGGTGCGCTTGTCTGACAACTAGGGACGCACGGAGGCGCTGGAGAACGCCCGCTCCGCCCGCTCCCCGCCCTTGCGCCGCACCTAATTCTCAATGGACCGTCTGCATCAGGCAACTCCGGGACTCGGTACTGGCGGCCTGGGCCTTCTTACATGGCTGTCGGGGGTGCAGGGAAGCGCGCCTGCGGTCGCCCGTACTGTATGGGTGTGTGCGTGGCGGCATCCGGCACTAACGTTCGACTGTTCGGAATCAGAGACGGACTGCGCTCGGGGTCAACGCACGCTTCCACCCGCGGTCTGGCTGCCTAACCTGTCGTCGCGTGGCGGGCCTCCCGTCTGGCGGCACGCCGCCCCCTGCGTTCGGAGGCACCGATCACGACGCCGCAAGGTGCACTGCAGTCGACTGCCCACCGTGCGTCGCCCCTTCCTGCCATGCATCGTTGCGCCCGTACGTCATCGCGGATCCACGGATGGCAGACAGACGGCGGGGGTGGACACGGTGCAGGTGTCTTGGGCGTGCGCGGACGTGCCTGGCTGGGTTGCTGCCATGTTGGGGTGTGAGGGGAGTGGCCGAGTGCGAGTGGGGACATGCTGGAGAAGCCTTGCAGCGAAGGCGCGGTGTTTGTGTGGCTGCCGATCGCTGCCAGGAGCGCCGAGCGCAACTGGCTGTCTTCTCCCGATGCAGCAGTCTCTCGACGATCGACCCATCTGATCCTCTTCGCGGGGTCGCGGCTGCCAGCCACTGACAGGGCCAGCGGGCCAGCGTGCCACGGACGCGGTCTCCTTATCGGGCCCTGCCTGCCGAGACGCGCTCATCCCGAACATGTCGCGTTCTCGGGTCCGGCGCCTTCATCCCGCACGATCGTGCGCTATCTGGCTCCGCGACAGTTGCGTGCGTGGCGGCGACGCCAGCCGGTCTCCAGGGGACCAAGGCACGCACGCCAGCAGGGCCCCGGGCGACAGCTGGGTCGCGCAGATTAGGTCGCGCGCCCACGAATCTGGCACTGGCAGATTGGCATGGAATGCGCGGGCGAGGGACTGTATACGGTGGCCACCGTCGCGTGCCAGGCGCCGGGCTGCGATATTAATGAGCTAAACGCACATCGACTTCACGGCTTCTCCACTGGCTTCACGCCCACGCGCGCCGCTTCTCTTCCCCGCGCCTCCATCACCCCGCCCGCTCAAAAGCCATGCACAACCCCCGCCAGCCCAGGACGCACGCGCACCCTCACGCCCCCCTCCACCCGCCCCCGCAGCCTCAGCCTCAGCCTCACCCCCACCAGCCCCTGCCCCAGTGGGCGTACACCCACACGCACGACGACTACCACGCATACGAGCCCCACGACTATCCCTGCGCACCCGTGACCCCCAGCGACCCCGCAGGCCCCGCCGCGACCATGCCTGAACCTTCGCCAATCCTTGAGCACCCCGAGCACACCAGCTCGCCCGCTCCGCTCGACCCAGCCCCGAGCCAAAACTCCGCGCCCGCGCCGCTGCCGACCCTCCGCGTGCAGCGCGCCGACACGCTCCCGCCCCTCCCCGCGGAGGCCACGATCTCCGCCGTCCCAACCGCCGTCCGCCTCCCCGAGTCCGGCCCCGGCACCCCCTCCTCGGCTGCTCCCCCGCCGATCCTCGCACCGACCCCAGCCGTGCCCCGGCCAGCCATGCCCGCCATGTCCGCCAGTGCGCCCACCACCTCCGCGACGCCCGTTCCCCCGGCAGCGGGCCCCTCGCAGCCGCGCCAAGCGACGTCGTCCTCCGACGAGTCGCCGACGGAGGAGCACATCCTCCTCCAGCGCCCGCCCGGCCAGACCCCCCCGAGGCTCAACCACCGCCGCGCAGTGAGCAACGTCGCCCACGCGGCTATCGCGTCCGACCCCATCGCGTACCCCGCGCGCACGCTCAGCTACCACAGCGCTGCGGGGAGGCACAGGAGCATCAGGCAAGACAGGCCCGAGCGCCCCGCGTCGGCGGGCGTGCCAACGGGCATGGGCCCGGACCCGTATCCGGGCTTGTCGCGGCGGTCGACGCTCGACTACGTCGTCCCCCCCGCCGACCGCGAACGCGACGTCAGGGACAGGGACTCGAAGATGGGCATGTCGTTCATGTCGGTGCGTGGCGTCCGTCGCTAGACCTCGTTTGGGGATGATGTGTGGGCTGATCCAGGCCGCGGGGACGGGTTGCATTGCAGGCACGCGAGAACACCGTGAGCGAGCGCCTGAAGCCGACCCTCGAACACGCGATGGCGGCGCGCGCCGCCGCGAAGAGGAAAGGTAGCGTGTCCAGATCTTGCACCGAGCGGTGTGCCCGCGGGCGGACGCTGACCGCCGGCCTTTCATTGCGTTCTGCAGCGAAATACTCGGGCTACGCGCTCAACATCTGCATCGGCATCCAGGTCGTGCTCGGCGCGATCACGACGGGGGTCGCCGCCGCCTCGACCACCTCCCGCACCTCCGTACGTCGTCTCCCCTCTCCACCTCCCCGTGTCCGCCCCCGCGCACTAGTAGGCTCACCCACGGCGCCGTCCAATCTACCGCACACAGACGTCCGTCGGCATCCCGATCCTCGGCGGGCTCTCGACGCTCGCGGCGTCGTACCTCGCGCGCTCGCGGGGGTCCGGCGAGCCGGAGAAGAGCGTCGTGCGCGCGCACGACCTCGAGCACTTCATCCGCGACGCGGAGGCGTTCCTGCTCGACCGCGGGCACCTCATCGGCCCGCAGTACGACGCGGAGGTGCGCCGCTACCGCACGCGCTTCGAGGAGATCATGGGCCACGTGTCCGGGAAGAACGGCGTCGAGCCGCAGGCGCAGGCGCAGGGCCGGGCGGAGAAGGACGTCGAGGCGGGCGGGGCGCCGGGTGTGGCGCCGATGATGGGCCCGGCCCACTTGGGCGCGATGGCGCAACAGCTGCAGGCGCGCGCGAGCCCGGGGATGGTGGCGGGGGCGGCGCAGCACAGCCCGATGGCGCAGGTCCACCCGCTCGCGCAGGGCAGCGCGGCGGCGGGCTACTTCGCGCAGGGCGCGCAGGCGGGCCCTACCACTGGCTACGTGAGCCAGATGGCTGCGGTCCCGCTCCCGCCCGCGGCGCAGATGGTGCACGTAGGGCAGGTGGGCCCGATGGCGATGGGCTACGCGGGCGCTGGCGGACAGAGGGAGATGGCGGTGCCCGGCGCGTCGTTCGCGGCGACGCCGATGAGATAAGTAGGTATTCCCGACGGGCAGGGCGAGGGCTCCCGGAGGACGCCCCTACCCACGCACCCATCCATTCATTCAGGCATTGATCGCCATCCGGTTATCGCACGCATACACGCACTGCACCGACTCGACCCCCGGGCGGAACGCGCGCACGCACGCACGACAAAACGACTCATCCGCACATCATATATATATTGCATGACGCGCACGGCGGTGCTTGGAGCTATCATCACGAACACTTCGACCGCTGTTCTCTCGCGGGTTTGGCTTCTCACTTGTACGCTTGCTTCTTCGGTTCTTCGGTTCTTCGGTTCTTCGGTTCTTCGGTTCTCCGGACGGATTAGGATACGACTCACGATTGTTACTGGGATCATGTAACGAACCGCCTACGTTCTTGCCACTTAATGCTCTCCATACATACTCGTCCCCGAGCGCGCGCGCGCGCGCAGTCGTGCCCGGCCGCGCGAGTGCCAGTGATCATGGCGGGCGCTTCCGTGCAACGGGCGGTCGATAGCATGCCGGTGAGTACTTACTGTCCTCGAGCCCCGCACCCTCCCGCGCCACGATCGGCGAATATGAATACGCCACGGCGCGTAGGTAAGGACACTGAGATCTGAGAGCCTCGCGATCATGCTTTGTGTCTGGCGCTCGGCGCGTCCGCGATCTTGTGCGATCCTTGAAGCGAATAGTAGGGGCGACGGTTCCTCAGGCTAGCCATATCTGGTGCCATGGGTGCCTTGAACAGCCCTGCAAGGGAACGTGCAGTTCGGGTCCACCGAGATGCATTTGTCGAGCCAAGTTATCCGCGAGTTCGAGAGTATCAATGGTCGAGTGTTTATTCAATTTGAAGCAGTATCAGCGACATTGCAGCGATATTGCAGCGCGACTCGGAGGGTAGATGCGCGTGTCATGTGCATGAGGGAACTGAAGTCAATTCCAAGAGTGGGCGATGTCAGCCATCCGTCACTGCGCGCTGGACACAGCACTTACTAAGGCGTGATACAATGAATATAGAAGTATTTCCTGGGGAAGACGACCCTATACCGCTTCAGGAAGAGCCTACAGAGACAAACGTACTGCTCCTTCGTCGGCTTCCACTCATAGAGACGCTTGATCGGTGTGAACGCGAATCTGTCATAATGGTCTCGCAGGGACAATCTGGATCGCTTCAGTCAGGGTAGCCAGATGCGAGCTCAGGAAAATCGGGTGCGCGGAGGTTACATGGCGCGCCCACTACGTCCTTTCGTGTATTGAATCCGACGAATATTTGTGGGCGTGGATGTTTGGAGCTCCAGTCTCGAGTACGAAGTAACGGTCAGGTTCGTGCCAACCTTTCGGCAGGCTGGGCCAGCGGTAGGGCTTTGGCGCGACAGCTAGTTGTTTCGTGCCAGAAAATGCAGCTATATTTGATATACGATCAAGGGAAGATTGAGCAAAGGTCGAGCCGTAAAGATGACGGCGGAGGCAGCCTGGGCCGTACCTCTACACTATGAGCCTGCGTAGACGCTATGGGGTGCCAGAGCTGTGGAGGCATACCGACCTACGTGCTTGTGCTGGCCTGCGGCCTACAAACTCGCTGCAGGATGGAACACGGCTTGTCACGATCACATCGTACGTGACGGATCGCACACATTGAGGGCGTCGGCCACGGGCCAAAGTTGTCTGCGACACATCCGCCGCGCCTAGATGAAACAACTATTGACTGCGGGAGCGGACGGCAAGGCCTAACGCGTGATGAGCACGATACTCACTCCAGACCCCATCACAAGTACGACAATGCCTCGTCGTTCGAGTGGCCTCGCGGTCGTCCATATCGTACGTACAAACAGTGCAGTCCTCGCCTGTGGGATGGAGGTAAATAACTTCAAATCAGGAAGCGTGGCGACGTAAACTCTGAAGCCAGGATATGAGGGACGGAGGTGTGTTGGCGATGGAATAGATCAATAATAGCGTGAAATATTGTGAAGATAGAAGTACTTCTTCGGATAAGCATCCCTGTACCATCGCGGACGACAGCCGAAGATCTGCTGAAGCCAAATGTACTGCTCCCTCGTCGGTTTCCTATTGTACAGGTGCTTGCTCGCCGTAAATGCGATGGCGACGAGTGTCTTCCTCGCGCCGTTGGGGTCGTCCCATGGCTCGGGTGGGTCCGCATCTTCAGGAAGGACAGTACATACGTGGATATGCTCCCAGCCAGATCCATACTCTAGGATGTCCGGTGCACGAATAAGGTACCAGATGTTTTTCGCTTCCTCCGGAGTGTGTATCTTGACAAACTCTTGGAGACGTGGGTGCTCGACGTCCCAGCCTAGCACAAAGTAACGGTCGCTCTGTCGCCAGCCTTCGGGCAATTTATGCCAGCAGACTGGTTTGGGCACAACAGGCGACTGTTTTACGCGATGAGATGTGGTATCCGCTTCTTGGCGGTCCTGTGAGTTTGACCCCGTCAGTATGGACTGACCACTGGCATGATGATTACCGAGTTCAAGTCTACGACTAAACGCACCTCGAGGCTAAGGTCTCGCATGGATTGCACTGCGGAGGCATGGTGGCGACTGTCACGTAGCAAAGCCCAACAGCCAGTAGAAGGCGTGTGGCCGCCAGGCTCGAGCAGTTGTCAAAGCTAATGAGACAACGCGGGTTGTCACGATCACGTGGTACGTGACGAATCTTGATGCTTGGTCAGGGCTGGGGGCCAGAACGCAAACCGGATGTTACCAGGCACCGCAACCACATTTCAAACGCTTTGAGAGAGCAATCCATATCATAATTGTTCAGCTACACAACTCTGCTACCATCCATCTCATGTGTTCGAAGACTAAACAAGCTAGCCACTGGCATTCGCGTGTTACGAGAGACTAGTCCATGAGTGTTGCAAACTTGCGGTCACACTATATAGTACTCGGAGTGTAGATCCTAGTATGCGCTTGCAAGGGAAAAGTCTCTGTGAGGGTGCATGGAATACGCTGAATGTCTCCGTGTCATAGCGATACTTCCCATAGTGCACGGCATATAGAAGACTTCTTCGGAAAAGCATCCCTGTACCATTGCGGGTAGCAGCCAAAAGTTCTCAATAACCAAACGTACTGCCCCTTCGTCGGCTTTGTTTAGTAGAGACGCCTGCTGCCCGTGAACGCGATTGCGATGATGGTTTCCCTCGGCCCATTGGGATCGCTCCAAGGCTCGGGCGGGTTCACATCTTGCGGCAGAACGGAGCACACATGAATATGCGGCCAGCCAGATGCGGCTTCTAGATAATCGGCTGCACGGAGGCTATATGGCAGAATTACGAGGTTCTCCGGAGTTGTGAATCCGACAAACTCCTGTAGGCGTGGGTGTTTGAGGTTCCAACCGAGCACGAAATGGCGATCTTGTTCGTGCCAACCCTCGGGCAATTTAGGCCAGCGGTATGTCTTTGACCGGCCGGATGATTGTCTTGCGTGGGGCGGTACCGCTTTCTCTGATTCGCGATCCTACCGGGGTATTCAGCGAAGGGCCAGGTGGAACATTAGTACGTCAATAACCGTACCTCACTGGCAGGCTCTAGATTGAGATTCTGCATGACCTGTACGAGGGTGCGTTGTGGAGGCATGTCGACCGAGGAGTACTCCTAGCAAGTACCGTAGAACGGGGACAGTTGTCAAACTGCAGATGGGTGGTTCACCGGCAAACTCGAGTGTCGCGTCTCGCGCGCTCAGCGGCATGTGGCTCATGACAGTTACTATAGAACACCCCTTGTCACGGTCACATGGTATGTATGTGACGAATCGTGAACAGCACCGACATTGTGCCGGCGAATCTTCACATTGCATTCCCTGGAGTCGGTAAAGTGCAGAAGACGATACAGCTACAAATGCATTTGCTTGGGTTGTCGCTAAATCATGAGTCACAGGTGATACGACTCCACATTCTGAGTACAGGACTGTCCGACCATTCGAACGCTCGAGCCCGTAGCCCAATAGTGTAGTTAGATTAAAGCAAGGAAGTCAACACGCGTCAAACCCGCAAAATCACAAGTGGTAATAAGGTGTAATGTCGTGGAGGTAAAAGTGTTGCTTCGGCAAGCAGTCCCTGAACCATTGGGGGCGACAGCCGAAGACCTGTTGCAGCCACTTGTACTGCTCCCTTGTTGGCTTCCGTTCGAAAAGGCGCATGTCTGCTGTGAGGGCGAGGGCAATGATGGTCTGTCTCGGACCGTTCGGATCGTCCCAAGGCTCAGGCGGACTCGCATCCTGAGGAAGGACATTGCACAGGTGGATAGGCTTATAGCCACATCCACGCTCAAGCAAGTTGGGCGCGCGGATGAGATACCATCCGCCCTTCTCGTCCTCCGGAGTATTAATCTTCACATATTCCTGCAGGCGTGGGTTGTATACGTCCCACCCGAGTACGAAGTAACGGTCTTGTTCGAACCAGCCGTCAGGCAATTTGGGCCAACGGACCGGTTTCGGCGTCGCAAATGATCGCTTGGTGCGGTGAGATGCGGACTTGGCTAGTTTTGGATCCTATGAAACTGCTGAACATCGAGGATTCCAAGTATTCTAAAACAATCGTACCTCTAGACTGAGGTCTTGCATAGACTCCGTGAGAGTACGCTGCGGGGGCATGCTGGCTGCCTAGCCGTCCTGCAATCAGAACAGAGAATATATACAAGCCGGTAGAGAACTCACAAAGCACGAAGTGGCACGATTCGTATGATACGAAGGTAAAGATGAGCTGACCGTCGGAGATGTCGATGAGCGTTGAGCAATGTCGAGTTTTGGTCCGCCACAGATATGTTGTTAGTCATCGTTTCTCGCCTGCCACTGGCACGTACCGAAAATGGCAATCCTTGTTGTTCGTCATGGACGATTGCCACTCCTCGTTGATCTTCGTGTGACACCCGACACGATATGCGCCAATCGCGTGAATGCCCCCGTTTGTATTGAATGTGCATGGTTGGCTTATACCTCGAGACTCCACATCCTTGATGGCTCCGCGTCGGTATCTCATTCGGTGATCGACAACAAAGTGCGGTAGGCCGATTTTTGCAGCTGCATGACACAGGTATATCTAGTACGACGGATCCTAGCTTACTCAAGCACAAATACGAGGTCCGGCATGTACTGGAGCGGATGAGTACCAGTTTTAACACTTCCGTAAATGAAAGCACGGAGAGCGCGCGCACACCTACGCATATCAAGATGTAGCAGAAGTCCAGGCGCTGTGCGCCTTCAGCCCCGGAGTTTGAGTAGACAGCAACTCTACGGAACCCTTGACACCGCCGTGTGGCCTTTCACCTCTACGCAGCCCGTGATATTGTCTGCGAGATCGTCAATGTGACTTTAACAACGACGCGAATTCCCTTGATTCCCGGTCAGACCAGGCTTCCGTCGTTCGCCTTTCCGCCCTTGAAACCCATGCACACCCAGTAGCCTTCGCTCGAATCGCTCCTGCTAGCTTTCGGCTTGCTGTTGTAAACCTCGTTAAAGCTAGGTTTAAGCTCCTCTTGACGAAACTGATTTGTCAAAGGATGTTGGAAATACTTGAGGCTGTTTCGCCATGAGGTTGAGTACACTTTCAACATAGTTCGAAGTAACTTACATCAAGACACCTGCCTTTCGCCGACCCACGGTATCCGCAGTCCTCAGATGCTTCCTCGCGAACGCAATTACCGCGTTGGCTATGTCTAGTCCTGACTCGATGTCCGCGGTCTTGTTCCCAGTCATGTTGGCCGCCATGTCGGAGAGAATGATATCCACCTTGCCATCTGGGTTCTGATCGTCCTGAAGAAGCGAGTGAATGGCCGCATCCGCCTGCGGCGATAGGAAATCCATGTTGAGCATCTTTACGCCCGGGATAGGAAGCATGCCCAAGAGATCCATGGCGACTATGGTGCCTCTTCCTGAGTGGGACTGTGTCTTATCATCACAATGACATTCAATAAAGATAGATATGCAACGTACTAGAGCCTCCCGGCTGCACTCATCGGATGAACGTCCTTGACTCGGAAAGAAGTCCGCATAGGGATCCTCGGGTACATCGTCAGGCTTGTTCTGGTCTATCCACCCGAGCTTCATGGCAGCAACCTGACTCCAACCTCCTGGTGCAGCGCCTAGGTCCACGACAGAGCGTACGTCTGGCCTAAACAGCTTCCATTGCTCGTCGAGCTCGAGTAATTTGAACGCCGACCGCGCGCGGAAGCTTAGGAGACCGCTAGCCGAGCGTTTCTTCACATATGGATCATGCGATTGCCGTGCAAGCCATGTTTTTGACGACTTGCTTTTGGCGGAGAGGACGACGCGGGTGGCGGAGAAGGACATGCATGAGCCTGAGCTTGAGTGAGACCAGTCACAGCGTGCCGCGCGCGGAAGCAAGTCTTGACGCCCATCCGGAAGACTGAACTGGCGGTCGACTGGCGGTCACCAAACTATCCATAATATCCATAACATCTTGTCAGGCCCCATACCCTCCCATCGTCGTTCGTATCCTGGCATGCCTAATCCCAACACGGGCAACTCGTCCCTTGCACCTGGCTACAAACATGTAGATGCGTTCGGGCCTGACGAAGAGTATGAATCGGAGGAGGAAGTCGCGTATGTTACACTTGATCTCGGCGCGGTCGAACCAGCTCTAGTCCCCAGCAGTTCCTCTTTTCGCCTCATTGTGAGTCCCTTAATACGACGAGAAGGACATTGTGCACACATAAACAGGGCCTGGACACATCCTCCCCGTTCCTTCAACTGTCGGGAACAGTTTTTAAGGGTCAACATCAAAGATTGCTCGGCACAGAGCTCTTGTTCGCGGACGCAAAAGGTATGACTGTCTGGTAACGTATATGTGTGAATTTGACGATTCCCTACTAGAAGATAACTCGGATCGCACGAGAAAGCCTCTCATTCATGTTGGCACGAGCGAACAACGTATCCGCTTTAAGGAGGTTGAGGTGAAGGCGAAAATCAACAAACTCCCTCAAGATGCGGAGAAGATACCTGCGATGTCGCAAGCAAAAGGGAAGAACAACAAGAAGGACAGAATGCCAGAGACAGTGGAAGAAGTTGTAGGGACCGTAAATGCAGAAACCCAACCTCGCCGACGACGGGGTGGAAGACGACCCAAAGATAAGGGCAAGGGCAAGGGCAAGGGCAAGGAGAAGGCAGTCGACCGACCTAACGATGGTATGGATATGGATGACCGTGGGGAAGGCCCCTCCTCTACGGATGTTACGCCGCAGGAGACCATAGGAGATGCTGCCGCTGACGTTGACATCAACACCAACGGCAGAGGGTCTCCAGTAGCTGACGTGCATTTACTTAGACAGGGCGATGGTTCCCTTGTTCAGTGGTCTAGCGATGCGCCAGAAGGGCCCGATCCCCTATCCATGGACATAGATACTTCACAGTAATGGAGGTCAGTCGTAAACACATCAATGGTGCGCAGTTCCACAGGTCACCGTTGTCGTCGTTGTTAGATGACTTTTCTCGCCCTCCTCGCGCGTTATTCCACAATGAATCGGTTCGCAACAAAGCGGTTGCGAAATGATCTGGTATATGGGATGGACGTCCACCTTACAGAGTAGAGATACGTAGTGTTGGCCGCAGCGCCTTCGCGTCCTGGCTGAAGAAATGGTATATGTATACATGATCATCACCATACTTCGTAAACCGTCGTTCTTGCAGGATGTGAAGAAAGAGTCGAAGATGAGTGTACAGCTGAATCGTCAGTTGGGATAATCCGCACCTCAATATTCCGCGGCTGTCTGCGCGCGGCATCTTCCTTCTGACTAGCTTCGCCCATTCAGCATCAGTCACCCCCAGTGTACCCCAGTTGGACGTCGTGGAAGAAAACGCAAGCCCAATTATGAGCTTATTCGACTTCATACTGTCGAACCTCGAGTGGGAGGACAGGCATTGGTCGATTCCCGCCAACACGTCTTCCGTGTCCGGCTCGTCTCTCGCCTCCAGTCGATGAAATAATTGGCTTAATCTCTCAACGCGACTGCTTCGGCCGATATGGAAGCTGATTTTGAGGTCTGTTACATGGAATGATCCTAGGCGGGAAAGCATATGCGGGATCCACAGATAGTCATCCTCGAGAGAGCACCATGCTGTCAGCCTCAAGGACTCCAGACTGTTATGACGACTAAGATCGAATAGCTGAACTGTAAAGAGACACACAGCCCACTCAGTGTTACGTCTCGCGTCTCACGTTTCGACATGTCACTTACAGATTGTCTCCGGACGTGTGTCGAAGGCACCGTCGAGATTCAGTGTTAGGCCGATATTTCGAAGAGATGTGATGCACGCTTGCAGCAAACCCGGAAATTTGACTGTGCCCGACAATATGTCGCTGAAATGCACCCCAATAGTGAGAGCTCGCAGCTCGGTTGTCTCACCAATACGATAAAGGAGATCACGGAGGGCTGGGTGTATATAGCCCCACATGGACACGTCGCGCAGCCCTGCGCTGTTCAAGGGGAGGGATACTAGGGAGTGCGTATCTTGAAGGCAGCTGAGATCGTCGACCAATAGGCTTGCTAGGTGGGGTAAGGCTGAGATAACTTGAGCGAACTGCGACGCGTTCGTAAAGTTAACATGCTCCAGTGTCAGTTCGCGAATAGAACGAAACGTAGCCAAGATGGCGATATCCTCCGGTCGAACAGAACCCACCCGCCATGTTGCATTGCTGATGATAAGTATCTCGGCGTTCGGGAGATAGCGAGCGAGCATGGCGGCGAACGTTCCAAGGTGCGGGATGGGGGAATAAGAGTGCATTCCAGCGATAGTGACGAATCTGATTGCCTGCCGAGGGTAGGGATTCGCACGGAGTAGCCTTGACAGGGACACCACGTCGCTTCGATCCTTGAGCAAGACATTCCCGCGCAGGTGCCACTGGGCACGGCTATATAAGGTCTTGCACGCGAGGGCGCAAGCGAGGAGGGTCGTCCACCAATGTGAGTTGCGGAGATTCCAATGTCTTCTCGCGTTGCCTGCAATGAGGTCGATAATGCGCTCCCATACTTCGAACGGCAAGCGAGGTGCCCCCGTGATAGTCGGAGCTGTGTCCGACACCGCTGACGAGGCCACGGTGCCAATTGTTGGGACAGAGTGCACTCTGATGCAACCCTAGTCAGTGACGATATTGTCACGCTTTTACCCTTACTTACATGCTGCCCCTCATGTATTACTAGGTTGTGATCGACTCGAGCTTCTAAGCTCACGCGGAGTAGGTGTGAGATGTTGCAGAATCGGTACAAGCCGTTACAAATCCGATGCAAGTTTAGACTCCCTGCAAAAAATGAAAACATAAATTGCGACCTACTGCAAATGCAACATAGCCTACCCAATCTGACAGTGAACCTAGATATAACGGCGGAATTCCAGGACTGTGGGATCACCCTGGGTTGAAAGCGCAGAGCGCAGAGCCGAATCCTGAGCTAGTGGTGATCAGCAGCGGAGGGACCCGAGTTCATCAGCCGAGTCGACTGCTATTAAGATGATTAGCATCCGCGCTTCCCAGGAGCGCACTGTGCGGTCCGGCGTCAATGGCTGTGATAGCAGACTAAGTATCCCATCATCGCACAGCACATCAATTTTCCAGCCCTGCGACTGGACGCCATCGAGTTATGGCAGGCATCGTGCCGCCCAGTTCGGGTGCTGATCGTGACGTGCTTCCTATTCCAGCGGGAGAAGACGCTTCCTTCCCGTCACGTATGTAGGTAGCACCCTCGCCAGGCTAGGCTGCTACGGGTTCCCATGAACCATGAAGAGACTAGTACTACCATGATATTTGATGCGCACCTTCGAATCCGCGATTAGCCAGTATGCAGAGCCTGCGATGTCTCGTCGCCCCGATGGGTTTGTATACCGAGGCCAGACGCAGCCACCTCGGGTCAGTAGCAGACTATTCATCGCACAGCCTGCCACGACCCCCTGCAACTAATTTATAGAACCACAGAGGCCTACACACCACTATTATATAACTCACGAATATTTCGAAGTGTCAGGTTGGTGTTCGTCCGCCGTGCAGACATCGTCAGCTTGCGACTGGACGAAACAAAAGCAGCAGAGTGATGAAAACTTGTCCTGAGGCGCATAGAATATCAAAGATATTGAAGGAGTGTAATGAGAAAAGGGGCTGAAACTTCCGGAATCACTCTACGACTCCCTAGGGCCTAATAGTAAAAGTCGAGTACAAGTCTGTACAAGTCCGCTGCGAATACAGAGAAACTCAGAAGCGCCTGTCAACTACAGCTCTGGTTATGTAACTTACCATGTTTGGATAAGACGTTGATCCCTGCGGCGCTGTTTTCCGGCCGCGGCTTGTCAACTGACAAAGATGAATGGTTCTGCGTCCTGACATTGATATCGACGCGTACATATGGGACAGCGACACATCTACTATGAAGGCCTCAGAAGACTGGTGGGATCACCAATTCATCCATGCAATGCCCCTCAAATCGATCGGCCTTGACTCTGAGGCGAGCGGTTCAACTTCAGTTCGAGCGCAGGCTAACCTATGGCTGCGTTAGTATCGTGCTGTTTCAAAACATCCCACCGACGTTCTCAATACTCGACAATCAGGTCCTGTTCAGTTTCTGTTGCCACTACGCCAGCATCGCGCCCGGGGCGAACAGTGGATCGCACGGATACACTGCTCGACCCGAGTGCCGCTGGCGTATTTGCCGTCCGGGATGGTGCATCGAGGGAGGGGGCTCGTGTTTCACCGTCGTGCCCTTACTTGAATAAGGGATGAGGTGGGGTATGAGTCGGACGATCGGGTTGCGCCGTGCAGGATGTGTACCCTGCACTGCTAGATGGTTGTGAGGTGGATCCTGTGAGTAGTCAACCATCAAGCTCCAAGGCTCGATACGTCGTCTGCTGCATCATCTTATGTCAGGCTGCGGCGTTTGTTCCCTTCTCTAGCAGAAACTGAAGGGTCAATTTAGCGAACTGTGTTTGATTGTGAGCTTCTTCCTACTGATCTGTACGACTGGGACTTACTCCAGGGTCTCAAGATCTAGCTTATTGTCTCCAAACAACTCGTCATACCACGATTTCTCTAGTGAAGTGTCTTTCAGTTGCGTCAATTCTGGTACACGTATCACTTCGAGGAGTAAGACGCACCTTTGGCATGCACAGTGGCGGTGGACATAGGCGTCGATTGTTGTGCATTCTTCTTGCTCTCCTTCGGCGACGGAGAAGTCGAGTCTGCAGGGATTGAACATATGCGGTGAGTCCTCATCATGAACAGGATAATGAAGCATCCCCTACAGGGTGTCGTTACGAGCACATGGTCGTCCCCAATGACGTTGTATTCATCCTCCGTTAAGCGCCATGCGCGCTGAACAAACGCGTCCGCGGTCGGTGCACTCTGCTCACTCTGTGCATGAGCAAGATGTGTAGACGACATGGGCAATTGTCTCCCTGTGCTGCTCGCAGTACCACAGATATGGGCAAATATGGCATCCCAGTCTGTCGAATTCGTCATGGCTCCCTCAATCGGCAGAGGACCTGACGTCAGAACGACCGGATCCGGCATTCGAGCTGGATCCATAGAAGATACTACCGGAGGTGCTGTTCGCCGCAAGCTACGCTTACGAGCCTCCTCCTTCGTGGGTCGGACCTCGCGTCGCCTTTGAGTGCCGTCCTCGGGTGTGCTGGTCGTCAGCCCGGCAATGTCTTCGTGTTTACTTCTCTTGTGCCGCTTCACAGGTACGGTGTCTATGGTTGCTATCGTGACATCGTCTCGAGCCCGCTTGGGGTGCTTCGCTGGTGTGACAGCATCGGGAGGCTTTGACGGGCCAGCCGATGGTCCGCCTGTGGCGGGTGCTGTAGCGCTCATCCGGAGCGGTGGAGACAACCTCACGTTCTGAGATGTCCAGCTTGAGGTCAGCTCCGTGTGTCAACTTTTTGTTCTCGCACTCACTGAGGTAATAGGAACACCAGCCTCTACCCGGCACGGGTCTGGCAACTGGCTACTCGAGGATCGCGGCCTTTTCGCAAGTGGGTCCATAAGTAGTCCCGTCACATGTCCGTCGATCTCTGTCCGTTTCCGCTTCAATGACTTGGGTATGACTGCTTGCGCTGGCTTTGCAACAGACGACGATGCAGATGGAGGCGACGGGGTCCATGACACGCCACCAGGTTCGGATGGTGAGGGTACTAGGGGGGTCTTCGAGTTGCGGCGGTGGACCCGCTTGCTCATGCGTGCAGACGGTGGCAACGATGCTTCCTGTATCATGCGCTTCCACTCGCCCGGCATGAGTGGCAGCGGACGGGGCTGTTCGCAGTGATCTCCGCTCTTGGGTGCTACAGGCCCTGTGGCGCCCTTCGCTGAGCCGTCCGGAGGTGGCGAGCATTCCTCGGGCGTATCTCGACGCAAACTTCCCGATAGCCTGGGGAGTTCACGTCTTACCTGAGATGATCGCGCGGAAGCAGAGGGAGATCGTGGTGTGGCGTACTTTGCTCCGAGCACTGACGGCTCCGGTAGTGGGACCGCCGGCGTGATTGTCCTGGGTACAGCGATCGAAATCTCGTCGTCGTACTTCTCGAAGTCTTCGTCTTTGGGGAAGGTGCTGGATATACGTGCCCGTGATCCGCCGTAGGGCAAGGTATGTGTAGGTTTGCGCTGTCGAGTGGTCATCTTGCTAGACTGGGATGCGCTCGGTACTCTGGAGAATAGGAGCTGCTGGTTCGCGGGTGCAGAACTCGAGTCGCGACAGGAGGGTTGGTGATTGTAAGGTGACATGAAGGAGTTGGGGGCCAAACACGATGACTGCGCTCTATATATCAGGGGCGTGCTTGGATGCTTTGATACTCGCGCTGTGGCGTGCTTTGTCCTTCACCCGCCACCGACCGCCACAGCCCTGCTCGGGCCGTATAACCACGCGTCCTCCCCGCCGAGCCTGACTTGCCTTCGCTTTGTCTTTACATACGTGTCTTGCTTTATGCGTCTTGCTACGCGATTGAACTACCAGCCAACATTATAGGACCCTCTGCGCGTTGAGTTGCGTATGGACCGGTGAACACGTGACCGTGTCGCTGAACCGGATTTCGACGCTCTTGAGTCCCAGGTCTAACACGTAGCCCGTCGTGCATCGTTGTTCACAAACGGCTCATATATGCATATGCAATGCTGGAATCTCTCTGGAAACTTCACCTTACATTTTCTGGTGGGACGCTGTAAGACCTGGCAGGATCGACTCTGCGGGGCCATTTTGAGAACCGACGCGCTCGGGATTGAAAGTCCCTTAGTGTACTAATATCCATAGATACAAAGCATTAGGGTATTGCTGCTAATCACACACATACATGGGGAGTGTCCGCGCCAATGTATGGATGACGACGATCATCCGTGCCAGCGGCGCGCGGCGTCATTACGGAATGACTCGAAGAGCATGCGCAGAGCCACGAACGCCAGCTCGCGTCCATGTTCTGTTGATCGGCGATCGGGGGCACAACTAGTACGTTGCAGGCCCAGCTGCTGTCGCTCTGTTTCACAGTATATGTTCAGGTTCATCGGGGGCTTCAACGTTCAAGAGACTCACCCTCCGCACGGACAACACAGGATGCCCGCAATGCAGTCTACTATGCCGGTGCAGATGCCGACAACAACTGATTGCGTGTATCGTTAGCCACTGAAGGGGCCAGAACGCTGAGATGGTTGATACTCACTGCTCACGAGCCATTCGAGGCAGCCTACCACCACCTCGACCACGGCCATAATGGCGCCGCCGATGCAGGCAAAGATGCCGGCAATGCAAGAGATGATGAGGCTTCGCATCGCGTAAGCTATTGCACTTCGGAAGAGAACGGTAGTGTGCAGGCACATACCCCATGATTTTGGCAGGATGTCAGTTGCGTTACGAACAGAGATCGTGCCTGGTGTCGTTGGAGAGTCGTGAGGGAGTCGTGTAGAGAGGTAGCTTGACTGGCAGTCTCGCCTCTAGCAGCCCTTTTAAGTGGTTGCACAGTGGTGCCCCGGTGAAATTCTGTGGTGTGGCGGACGGAGAACGCATAACACGTCCTGGAGCATTGACGTAGGCACCGATGGGTAGCGTAGTAAGAGTCCGCTAAGATAGGAGCCTAGGAGCCAGATTGGGGTGGATAAAGATAACCTACGGATCCCAGTGCGCACATAATCTGACCAGCTATCCACACCGTGCGAGAGGGAAGGAAACCCTAACCACAAGGACAGTCTTGCGTCATCGCTCTTGCAAGCGCCCGGTCCATCCGCACAGTAACTGTGCGCACGTACTATATATGTCTCCTAATGTATGTATATTCAGCCTGTAATACCTTGAAAGCAGGTAAAACGCTGACAGCGACACTACCATATTTCGTTGTGGTACTCTCAGCCTCTAGGTCACTGATTATCCTCATTAGCTTGCCGGACCTCGGCCTGAACTCGAGCGGGAGCTGTTAAGTATGGCCGGACGACACTATAGTAAAATCAGCACCGTCCTGCTAACATTTGGGCAATCGCTCGAAACAGCGCCTACGTAACTGATTGTTACTTACCTGAACGTGCCGGATGTAAACTGCGGCGTCGAGTCGATCTCCGCCCCTGTAACGGGATCGCGCGCCTTGCCACGGTCGTCGGACGCGGCCACAATGCGCACCGCAGCGAGCCAGGCGGAGACGACTCCCCAGACCCTTGTCCAGGACACGACTTTCGTCCGTCAGCCAGGCGGGCGTGAGGACGTAGTACCGACGGCCGAAGTCGAATGCAGGATCACGCGGATCTTGCTCCGGGCCGGCGGAGAGAAAGCGAAGTTCTGAGTGAAACGCGCCCCGAGGCTCGTCGAAGCATTATTCACGATCGCGCGCCATCGCTCTGAAGAGAGGGGCTTCGTTTCAGCGGCGGTCTACGCGGGGCCCGGGGACAGGGAAGAAGAGAGGCTCACCAGCGGTTGGGCGGGATCGCGGAGCCGCCCTGCATGATATGCGCCTTGTCTATCGTCCTCGGTTACGTGATGCAGGATCACCCGGATCTGCCACGACAGCGGAGTACTCTCGGCGCATGTTGGCAGTGCACTACATAAGCTGGGGGGACGACAGTGGTAAGTAGGGACTCGATCCTCAGACTCAGGCAGTCGGTCCGTGTGGTGACTCGGGGACAGTATTGTGAGACGTTGAGCAATGCTGGAGCCCGCCAGAGAGGTCGTCCTGCGGCAAAACTCAGTGCATCAGGCCTTGGTTGTGCTGGGTACAATGAGGACGAAGGGGGACAGACGATTGACCTCCGGGCGTGTTTGATGCACTGAAAATGGGCAGTGGGGATACCTACATATGTCCGACGTCGTGGGTTCCCGAGTCTGCACCCCTGTAACTTAGAGCCGCACTTGCATTATTGTACCTTGATGCTGAGTGGCCAGCCTGAGTGCATTCACACTTATCGACCGAATGGAAGCAGGCTTCCTGAAAGTCGGATATTCTAACGCTGCTCATCGACGTCGTCCCTCATTGAATGCTAGCTTGACCATCAAGTAGTAACACGCACGATACGTCCTGGCGAACGCAAGGTCAAGAAGTACTTTAGAGAAACGACACTGACCAGGTCTGACGCCAGTGCTCGGCGCTCAGGCTCGCACAAAATAAGTCGTCCAATGGACCAACTGCATACATAGTCAGCATCCCAACGCCCAAGGATAAAGTGGACTGGCAGCGTACATACGCCGTCTCCGAGCGCACGATGGTGCTCAAGCGCCTGCGCGGGCGCGCGGCTGCAGTAATATGCTCTCGTCCTCACTTGTAAATGAATGAGAACCATGTATCGCAACCGCCTCTGAAAGCATCCCCGCGGCGAATGAATATGTATGCCCTCATGATCGCAATGCAATCTCCGATCGGGACCGAGTGCTATATACCATGCACGTAGCGAGCCTCCGCTGCGCAGCACGGTCCCGAGAAGCGAAGCGTTCTGCAGGACCAACGCTAGCCAGCGTCATGACCTCCAATGTATACCAGATTCCAGAAGACAGGCTTCACACAGTGAGCTCCGGAGCGCCTTGAAAGAAGGGACGACTCGTGGGGCGCAGACCGGGCTGTTGAGGAGATGGGCTGCCCGGGAGGTAGGACCGGCCGCACGAGGGCGCCACGTTGCCCGCGCACGATGCAAGGCGCACCGCGAAATGCGCCTGTGTTATCGCTGACGCGCTTACAACCTGTGCCGAGTTGGGGGAAGTTTGGAAGGGAGCCGAACTTATGGGGGAATTTTTCATGTGTTCGAGATGGAAGGGCCGGAGAGCGGTTGAGGGTTGGCGATGGCGAGGCGAAGCTAAAGGTATGGGATCTACAGGGGGAGGAGGCTGAGCCGCAAGGAAGGGTACACCCATGTCGGTAATGGTATTGAGGAAAAGATACAGGGGCTCTGCTCTCCGTGGTCTGACACGGAACAGGTGTCGTGCTTAGCGACGAATGTGGGGATCCCGGCAGAGGGCCATGCACCGCATGACATCGAGGCGGGTTTATGATGGACGGTAATATGAGCTTACCGGCAGCACACAACGAGCGATGTATGAAAAGGAGCGAGCGAGTGGCGAGTCAAGCTGTTGCTGCGGCTGATAAGGATCATGGTCGCAAAGGCATTACGTGTGCCCGTCTGGCGATAGACACCGCGATGTCTCCATACCATCTCATTGAACTCGAGGATGCTCCACCAGTAACTGGGGCCCGCTCTGGAAGATCGACGCCGGACAAGAAGCATGCGCGATGCGGACGTACGCGTTCCCGACGTGTGCATCTCCTCGCCATCTGACATGGCCTCCTTCACGGGCGACGGCGCGGTAGAATGATCGTAAGTACTTGCGTGGACGCGTCGAGATTACGTCCGATATTAGTCGAGTGGCTGCGAGCAGGGGGGTTCTCTCGCCTTCGCGACTCGAGGCCAACGCCGGGTCGGCTGGCGGTCCTCCGACAGTGACAGCGGGCAGCCGCGTCGCGGGTAGAAGGGCATCAGGAGGCCAGTCAGCAGTGGGCCATATCGATGCGAGAGGGAGATGGTGGCTTTCTTTGTCACCGCGTAACATGAGTCACTCGTGCGTCGTTCCTGCACCACTTAAAGCGAATTGCGCGATCGTCGCGGTGTGAGCCCTGGAAAGGCAGAGCGGTGGACGCAGAAGGCGGGGGTGCCTGCTCCGAGCTGTACACGGACGAACCAAGGTGAGGCCGGGGGACAGCCTCGGAGAAACGGAACGTGCTCTGATCGGTGCCGGTGGGCGGCAGGCGAGCCAATGGGGAGCGGGGAAAGAAGGTTCTGGACTCGGAAAGGGATCGGAGACGCCCGATGCGACTCCCTCTCGTCTCTGACTCTCCCCAGGCCTCCGAGTCGCTCTGCTGAGCAAGCCGCAATGCGCCCAAACCCACGCAAGATCCTCGACATGCGTTCACCCGCGTGCCCTCCCCATAAAACAGCCCGTCGTCCTCTTCACACTCCCGTCCCATCCATCCACCCCGCCTTCCCCTCCTCTTCTCCTTTTCCGTCTCTTTTCCTCTCCTCCCGGCCACTGTGTGTAGTATCTCTGCTTTGTAATAGATTGCTCCCCCTGCCATAGAATAGCACTGCAATACATCAGCTTCGCCCCCCAAGGCGTAACACCAACTCGCCATGATCGCGCCGCCCAGCTCCAGCAACCCGCTCTCGCCAACGCAGACCCTCGTCGACGGCCGCGTTCCCCAAAAGTACTCGGCCGCGCGCCGCTACCTTCTGCTCCTCATCTTCTGCCTCGCCCAGTTCCTCGACGCCGTCAACAACTCCGCCCTCTTCTCCGCCATCCCTGACCTCGAGAACGACCTGGGCATCGACGAGGCACAGTCGACGTGGGTCATCTCTGCCTTCCAGCTCACCTTTGCCTCTTTTCTCCTCATCGTAAGTACCCTGCCATCGTCTGCCCGAGGCTCGTTCGCTAATGCATTCTCGACAGAGTGGCCGCATCTCCGATGTGTACAACCCGAAGGTCGCGTTCACGGGTGGTGTCGCCGCGCTCGGGCTCATCTCCGTCGGCGCAGGCTTTGCCAGGGACAAGATTGCCATCATCATCCTCCGTGCGCTGAGTGGCATCGCGGCGGCCATGACCATCCCCTCCGCGCTCGCACTGCTCGTCAGCGTCTTCGTCGAGCCCAACGAACAGGCCCGTGCCATTGGCCTCTTCGGCGGGTGCGGCGCCATCGGTAACGGTGAGTCCCGTCGCACCGCACAACGTACTCCTACTGACCTTCTTCGCGCAGTCCTCGGCCTCATCATCGGCGCGATCTTCGTGCAGTACGCGAGCTGGTCGTGGGTGTTCTGGTTCGTCGCCATCGTCGCCGCCCTCATCACGGGCGCGTGCATCCTCCTCGTCCCGCCGCAGGAGCCCAAGGTGCGCCCCGCGTCCGCGCGTCCGCGCTGGTACGCGCTCGACCTCGTCGGCGTGTCGATCCTCACCGCCGCGCTGGTCCTCTTCATCTTCGCGGTCACGTCCGGGAGCACCGACGGCTGGGCGAGCGCCGCGGTGCTCGTCCCGCTCGTCGTCTCGGTGCTCATGGTCGGCGCGTTCTTCTGGTACGAGACCAAGGTCCCGCCCGAGACCGCCGCGGTGCCGCCGCGCACGTGGTTCCTCCCGAACTTCGCGGTCCTCTTCGGCACCGCGCTCCTCCCGTACTTCTGGTGGACGACGATCTTCACCGTCTTCACGCTCCTCTGGCAGGACGACTACCACTGGTCGGCCATCTCGACCGCGATCCACATGTGCGTCGTCGCGCCCCCCCCTCCGCTTCCCTTCGTCGCAGGTGGTGCTAACATGCCGTGCCCCGCAGGATCCCGATCGGCGTGCTCGCGTTCTCGATGTCGTGGACGGGCCCGCTCGCGCGGCGGGTGAACCCGAAGTGGATCATCCTCTCCGGGGAGGGCATGCTCGTCGCGGCGACGGTGCTGCTCGCGTTCGCAGACGGGCCGGACACGTACTGGCCGTTCGTGTTCCCCGCGTTCGTGCTCGGCAGCGGCGGCGCGATGCTCACGTACACGCACACGAACATCGCCATCTTCCGCACGTCGCCCGCGGCCATGGCCGGCACCGTCGGCGCGATCTTCAACGGCGCGCTCCAGCTCGGCTCCGCGGTCGGCATCGCCGCCGTCGACTCCCTCCAGGCGTCCGTGCAGGCCGCCGCCGCGCCCGACACGCCGTACGCGGGCCAGCGCGCCGCGTTCTGGTTCTTGCTCGGCATCGTCGGCGCGGAGTTCGCCGCGATGGCGCTGTTCTACCGCACGGGCCGCGAGCTGCGCGACAGCAATAGCGACGGCGCCACGGATGCAGACGCTGCGGCGAAAGAGGCGGAGGTGACGGAGCAGGAGGAGAAGGGCCGCGACCTGGAGGGGGCAGCGTGCGACGTGGACGGCAAGCTCGAGGAGGGGCGGTACGCCCGGCAACAGGCGCACGAGCACGAGGGGCCGCGCGCGCGCGCGGTGCGGGTCATGTCGGGCCTCACGAGCGCGGTGGAGGCCGCGCGCACACACGGTCACCGGGGCCACACTCCTGCGGGCCTCGCGCATCCGCAGACGCCTGCGCCGGGCGTAGCGCGCGTGTCCATGGCCTTCCGCAGTCTCGACGAGCACTGGGAGGGTAACGAGGAGGGCGACGGCCTCGAGAAGGAGGTCGTCGAGGTGGAGGAGGCGCGGCGGGCGGACAACTCCCCTATGTGATGGTTAGTGACCGTCTCCTTCTGGTTCTCGTGATGACGGGTGCTCGGACGGCTGGTTTCGTCTGTCGATTTTCGCGCTTCTCGGTTTCGAACCGTCTTGGATTGTCTCATAGATCTCCGAGGTTCCTCTTCTCTCATCGTGCTTCTTGGTTGGTTTTTCCTCTCGTTCGTTCATTCCCTCTTCTCATCTCTCTGCTCCCGCGCATCACTCGGTCCCCCGCACTTTCTCGGTAGAATCTCTCTCACGCAGCATCCCCCACGAACTTTGACGAACTCCCCTCTGCGCATCTACGACACGAACACGTTCGCAAGCACATAGACGCATTTAGATGTTGTACTTAGACGCACTCTGTAGACGAGGATGGATATGTACTAGACCTGTAGATGGCACCGCAACGGTTGTAGCCTTTACATGTGACTCGGCGAATTCAATACAATCAGTTCATCGATTTATCACGTATGACTGGTATACTTAGCTGGTGCGGGCACTGCATCGATACTAACTTTATGTGGCTCTTCTCTTGCCCGGCCAGTGTTGTAGGATGCATCAAACTCACGCAGACGTTCACCATTCGACCCTGCCGGGGTATCCTCTCATCATAGTACTCACTGGAAGGACCACGCGGCCGCTCCTAATACTCTATCCATGTCAGGCTCCTTCGGCCTTGCTCTTTGGAAGTCTTCTCTCTTTGGAAGTCTTCTATGTGAATTTCGGTACTTAAGTGTCATGAGGCACGCTGGGTTCCCCGTTCATGCACATGTATGGACTGCCTTCTTTATGTAAATGCCTGCCGCGGCGGCTGAGATAGCGTGACGGTTACAGACGTAGTACATACTTCTCGCCATGCGCGCAGGTGACGAGTTCTTCGCTTCCGAGTCAGTACGTCCTCGAAGCCTCATTTCAGTTTAAGACGATCTTCCCAGTTGACATGGGTTCTGATTCAGGTTCCTGCGGCACCACGTGGATAATGCATGCTTGAGCTGACCACGATGCTAGTGCTAGTCAGTGCTCTCGCACAGACCGCTGTCTTTCGTCTTTCGTCGACATTGCTCCCCGCTGCACGCAAGTTCCTCCGTCCACAGAGCATCTCCCATTATTAGGTGTCCCCTCACGTTTCCACCAATGGCATTATCAACAGCGGACACGCCCCGCTACGCATCGCCGCCCTTCGACGATCCTCACGCCGACCTTATCCTGCGCTCCAGCGACCGCGTCGACTTTCGCGTCTTGCGTGGCATTTTGCGGCTCGCTTCCCCCTTCTTCGCTTCGATGTTCGAGATTGGCCAGACGTGCGCCTCGGATGTGTCCGACGAGCTTCGAGACGGATGCCCGGTTATCCCAGTCCCAGAGGACAGCCATACGTTGGACTCTCTTCTCCGAATTATATATCCACGCAAAGATCCTTTCCTCGACGATCCCTCAAAGGTCAATTCTGTGATGGCCGCCGCACTGAAGTACGAGATGGAGAAGGCGATTGCCTCGACGACAGCGACGTTACTCTCCTTCGTACCGGAGCAGGCATTACGCATATGGGCGATTGCCGTCCGTCACGGGTTGGAAGTAGAAGCACGGGCAGCCGCAGACGAGATGCTTGGCCAGAACGTCCCGATTTTGGATGCTAGCTTCCCGCCCGAGATGCAAGATGTCCATGCAGGAGCGTACTACCGTCTTCTGCAATACCAACGCTCTGGGGGAAAGGTCCAATCGAACTTCGAGTTTTGTTTCCCTCCTCCACCCGCACCTGGCTCCCCATCGATTCCGGAGACGTCCGCGGCGCCTGGCCCAGCGGTCGTCGTAGGGGGCTGCAGCCGCGTCCGCATCCCAGCGGATATCATATGTCGTTCTTCGGACGGAAAGGACTTTCTTGTCCACAAAGCATTCCTGGCATACTCCTCCGCCGTCATCGCCGCGCTCATAGCGAGTCTACCAGCAGCTCGATCGGCTGGAGCGATCCCCGGGACCGCCTCTACAGAGGCTGATGCACTTCCTATCTTGACATTCGAGGAAGACAGCACGACGCTGGAGGCCCTACTCAATCTCTCGTACCCCGTCGGTGCAGGGTACAAGCCTGAGCATACCTTCTTAACGCTGAAAAGCCGGGGTGACGTAGTTCGGCGGTATAAGATGGATGATGCGTTTGAGGTGTTCCAGCAGCAGTGGACACAGTTTGTGGCGTCGGACCCTCTGCGGGCATACTTCCTTGCAGTCCGTCAGCAAGTGCCTGAAGAAGCACGGAAAGCGGCAATGCGACTCCTCGACAGGAGCATGGAGGATTACTACGTCGCTGCGATGGAAAGCTCACCTGCATCCGCATACCGCAGCGCACTGCTGTATTATCGAGCAAGCAAAGCTGCTGCTCGCGAGGTAGCCGAGGTAGCAAGATCGTGCCGTGTGCTGCCAGGTGCTGATAGTGGAGGCTTCGTGGATTTCATGGTTCTTTTCCCACTGAGGTCTACTCTGTGCAACGGAATAGCAGGTAGCGGCCACAAACGCCCCTCGAAATGTAGTGGACTTCGCAGGAGTGAGGCAGTTGCAGTTGGAGAATGCAACTTCAAGTCAGTCACCCAGACATTCTCAAATGACCCTGCGGAGGACTGGACCGCTGTATGCAAACACTGCGCACCGCTTGGACGTGCGATTGCCAGCGTTCTGGAGTGTCTTCAATGTCCTTCAGGTGCGCTTTCAACCACACTGGAGTCGCTCAAAGAGGCATCGTCGGTGGCACACCATCACCATCAGATCCCCGGGCCAGGGGCTTGCCTTCGATGCTCACCGGTGAACGACCAAGACCTACCGGCACTTGAGAAGCTTTACAGTGCCTTGTATGACATAATCACTCACAAATTGAACCAAGTAGGTGGATTCAATTCCGGCACACCACTTTTCATATGTTGATGCTCGTGTTCCCCAGTCAATGTCGGTTTACTTAGTTGCTTGACTCGTAGCTGGCGAAGTCAAGCCTTTGTGATTAACTCTTCGTTCGTGCATTGATACTCGTTCTGCACAACAGCTCGTCCGTCGTGGCGTAAGCGAATGTGTGGTATTTTGTCCGGTCCCAATGAGATCCTTTTCGGGAAGCCATCCATGAGGACCTCTCTGGGTGATAGTACATCAGCACAACCGACACCAGCGTGAAAGTGGGATTCACCGAAGCGACGACGTATCCGATGTGTTCGGGATAACGCAGTCGCCTCACTACCTGTAATCATGTCGTACATGATGATATCGCATTCAGAACAATAAGTACCGAAATGACTTCATAACCACAGTATGGCGACGTCCAATTAAGTTCATTGAATGATGTGTGCGAACAAGTAACTGCTCGAGGCAGGGGGTAGTGACCGCCCAGGGGCGTAGATGACTGTAACCATGAGATGGACGACGGTCACAGGTGAGTGCGCTGCAGCTGGTCTCCAGTCCACCGTTGAAGCCCGGCGAGTCAGACGGAAGAATGATCTCTTCGTGTAGCAAGTATTGAGAACGCCAACAGCAACGACCAACAAACAAAAAATCTACATACCTATGAAGCTCATGCCTCAGCCTTGCCCTCAATCTTACCTTTGTGCGGTGGGTTCGGGGCCTTGATTGGATTGACGGAAACATTTGCGTCGTCCTTGCGCTCCGAAGGCTCGATGCCGTCTTCTTGGTTCTCGAGAAGGCCTTCTTCCAGAGAGTGGTCTGCAGGAGGTGATATCAGACTCTGCTGTCTCTTATGCAAGCCAGGATCTTTCTTCGAAACCTGGGGGAAGGACCAGACGCCAAAGTCAAAGATCATGCGGATGCGGATGCGAGAGGAAACTCACGGCGATGTATACAGCAGACGATATGATTATGGCCGTCCCGATGACGGATAAGAGGTTTGGCGTGGAGTGAAAGAAAAGGAAATCGTTGATCGTCGCGTAGACAATCTGATACAAGGAGTCGCACTGTAAGTGAGGATCTTCCATTCGCACGCTCTATAACGTACCTGGATGTAGACTGCCATGGTGCCTCTACCCGCTGTTTCTCTCTGCAGTCCCATCGTGAAGAGCATCTAGAGAGATAAGTCTACAAAGAGCGAGCAGTTTGATACCCAGAGAAACATACCTGATAAATGAATCCGCAGAACCCAATGGCGAGAAACACGCCGAGCCAGTCCAGCCTGACGGGGAGGACAACCGGTGTTCGGAGGACGACCATTCTGGTGGGATACGCATATATCAGAGGGCAACTTCTGAGACAGAACGAGGCAGAACGTACATAAGCGCAGATACAATAACACACTGTATGGAGAATGCGACCACGCTGTGAAGCGCATGCGCACGCCTGCCAATGGCACGTATTGTAGTGACTGAAACAGTGGTCAGACTACACCTTTGATATCCATGGGATCCACACTCACATGCACCCGTGGCACCGAAGACACCAATCATGGCGAAGCTACAGTGTTGTGAGCATGAACCGACAGACATCAGAAGTAGATTGAATCCCACCCGACTGCGCTTAACCTTTGAGCTGGAGTGACCTCCGTGTAGTCCGATCTGCCGTCAATTACGACAGGAGGATCCAAAACCGTTTGTGCCTTGCTCGCACTATGTCCAAACCAGAATGACGGCCGCGCAATGAGGACCACGCCAAAAAGGCTCAAGACTGGCCGTATTCAGTTGATATGCACTTTCTAACCAAATATCTACGACTTACGGCTAGCGAGCGCTTGATCGCGAGTGAAGTGTTCCTTCAGCACAAGCGCACCAACTATGCCGGTGCACATGGGCGCAAGGAACTGCAGCACAGTCGAGTCCGAAACCGATAGATACTGAAGAGAGAAGTACGATCCGGACAGCCCGATGAACCTAGACGGCAGTGACAGTCTCAACTTCAACTTGATATTATTCATGTCAATTGATACTCACCCGAAAACTCCTCTAAGTGCAAGAAGCCAACGGACGTCCTTTGGTCCTAATAGCGGGTCCGGGACGTTTGTCATCCACCTTCCAGGCTTTCCGTGAGTTCATGGTCTTACTTGAGAAGGTCGAAAACTCACATATATAACACGCAGAAGATCCCAGTCATTGACTTATAACACATCAGATATGCATTAGAAAAGTCTGGTCATGTGGACGACGAAGGGACTCACCATGCGGACAAAGATTAGCTGAAGGGATATGTCAACACCAAGTCACACGACCACCATGGACAGAGCATACCTCCAGCATTGGGATTGGCGGGTCGATGCTGTTCATCAATTTTACAAGCGTGCTCATCATTGAGGAAAACGCCACCGAAGTTGCGACGAGTAGCAAGCCTATGTTGTTCTTGTATACCGTCTTGCATTTGGAGGCGAACGCCCTCCACTTCGCGCCGAGACGCTCTTGAGAAGCAGAGCCATCGCGATGATCAGGCCGTCTCAGTGCAACATCAGCCTCGCTAGTGCCGAAGCGAGCGAGGGGTATATTGTCGTCGAATGTTGTCGCGTCTGGAGTAAGAGCAATATATGGCGCCCGGCTCGCGCCTGTAGACGTCATGCTGCCAGTGGGTGACAGTTCAGGATGATACTAGCGCCGTCAAAATCGCAACGACTTGGGAGTCAGGCTATGGAGCGAAGAGCATGGAGGTACGCCAATATGAACCTTGGGCTAGCGACCAGAGCAGGCGGTAACTCGAATGCGCACACAGCTCGAACACCACGACGAGTCAGTCAAGAGTGATTCATCCCCCAGCGAGCCGCTTGCGACATAGAATGCACTTCTGAGCCCATTTCATGATCACGGGCTAACGCGCGAGCGCTCGCCGCTGATCGAACTTGAACTAACCAAGCAGACAGCAACACTACTTATGATGCAACTGTACGCCTACGCCCAGTCACATGTACCTGCTTCATTTGCTTTCAGAACTCTCGCACTCGGGAGCCATAGCAGGAGCATCGACCGTATTAGTAGTCAACGGACAAAGGCTAGTATGTATTATGACGGCAACGTCTCTGAGTGAGTCTTGCCATTAGGCGTAGGGCCCTCTTCGGGTACGATGGGGATTTTGATCAGAGGCACTACGGTGGCAGTCGCCCTATCACTGGCATCCGAAGGGTCTAAGCTACCCTCTCCATTTTCGAGGAGGCCGCGGCCTTCTTCCAAGGAATGGTCCGCAGGAGAAGAGATCAGACTCTGCTGCCTTTTATGCAGTCCAGGATCCTTCTTCGATACCTGACGAGAAGGTCAGCTTCAAAGACTGCGAATAGAGTACATCTCCCATTGCTCACAACGACATATATAGCGGACGAGATGATGATCGCTGTCCCAATGGCGGACAGAAAGTTTGGCGTAGAATGGAAGAACACGATATCGTTTACTGTTGCGAATATGATCTGAATTTACAAAAACTTCAATGTGAGCTACTCGGCTTGCGACTGTGAAAGCCCGTAACGCACCTGCACGTAGATTGCCATTGTGCCCCGGCCAGCGGTCTCTCTTTGCAGTCCCGTCGTCATCAGCATCTGACGGTCTGCCGCTTAAGTCGTCGTTAAGCACACAAGATGTCGCAGACGTACCTGAGCGGAGAAGCCACAAAGTCCAATAGCAAGCAGCATGCCGACCCACTCTAATCTCCTTGGGAGGACAGCCGGCGTTCGCAGGACAAGCATTCTACAAGACGCGTTCGATCCGTTATCTTTGTGAAGTCACGTAGAATCGTTGGCGTACGATATTGCAGAGACTAAGACGCATTGCGTGGAGAACGCGACCACGCTGTGAAGTGCGTGAGCTCGCTTCCCAATAGCGCGTATCGTCGTATCTGCGAACAGGTTATCAGACTTGGATTCACTGAGACATTCGTAGGCGCCTACATGCACCCGTGGCACCCACGACACCGAACATAGCGAAGCTATAGCGCGGAGTGAGCGCTGAAGAAATGATCTTTGGCGACCAGCGGAAACCCACCCCACCGCGCTCAACCTCTGCGCGGGAGTGACCTCCGCGTAGTCCGACCTGCCGTCGAGTACGACCGGAGGATCCAGTGCCGTGTCGGAACCACCGGTGTTGTGTCCGAACAAGAATGATGGCCGCGCGATGAGCACCACACCAGCTAGACTGAATACTGGCTCCATTCAGTCTATGTACTACATTTCCCCAGCATGGCAGTGCGACTCACGGCTGGCAAATGCTTGACTGCGAGTAAAGTGTTCTTTCAACACTAGCGCACCGACGATGCCCGTACACATGGGTGCGAGGAATTGCAAGACTGTCGCATCCGACACAGATAGGTACTGGAGGGAGAAGTACGATCCCGAAAGTCCGGTGAACCTAGGTAATGATGACAACGTCGGCTTCCCCCAGTCGCGCATTCGTGGACGACATTATTGTGCTTACCCGCAGACTCCTCTGACCACCAACAGCCAACGGATACCCTTAGGACCTAATATTGGATCGGGAATCCTACTGATTAACCTGCATCCTATGAGTGTCGGCGTCAGATTGAGGGGAGGAGTCTCACATGTACGAGACACAGCAGAGCCACGTCACAGACTAGCACAACGGGAGGGTCATTTTCGAAGCCCCAAGGTGTTAGCGAAAGGCGTACCATGCGGATGAAGATGAGCTGAATGATTACAATGTCAGTTTATTTGATGAACCGCTGGCTACGAGGGAGACTCACCTCAAGCATTGGGACCGGTGGGTCCACGCTGTTCAATTTCTTGACGAGCGTACTCATCATTGAGCCGAACGCGGTAGAAGCTGCAATAAGTAACAACCCAATGTTGCTCTTGTATGTCGACCTGCATTTAGACGAGAACTTCCTCCATTCCGTGCGGAGACGGCTTGCGAATGATGAATCGACATCATACACTGACGGTCGGCTCAGTGCGGCGTCAAGTTCGTTGGTGTCGAAACGAGCAAGAGGGATGTCAGACCCAAACGTCGTTCTATCTGGCGTTGGGGCGACATACGGCGTCCGTCCTGTCGTGGTAGACGTCATCGAGATTCGAGCTGCTACTGATCAGGCTGCTAGTCCGCAAGACAACGACGTTTCCAAGTCTTAGAGATAAACCCATGCACCAGAGGAAGTCAGTGGCGCGACTGGAGGAAAGGTCTGCGAGGGTATGAACCGTTGGTAGGTGTCTGTAGAGTCCCCGCTCGTTCGGCAAGTTTGCGGCAAGGCCGGGGAAGCCATGTGAGTTTCAGATCAGCGTACGAGCCAATCCGCACTTGGCTCGTTGCTAAAATAGCGCATATTCGTTCGACCGTAACTCAGTAGTATAAGTGAAACCAACACGGGTTTCAATGAACTCACGGTCAACCACTGTCGACGGCCACTATCTGCGTCTTCATGAGTGCATGATTTGCACGGCAGCGAACAAATTGAAATGAAAGTGCCGGGTGCCCAGCCACGAGTGGGGTAAGTCCCGTGACATTATTACAGCCACCGGCAACTGCCGAAGGGAGTCGAGGGGCGCGGGACGCCCACTGTGGATGTCGAGAAGTACGCGGACACAGAAATTTTCATGCATTTTTCCTTGTTTCCCCCTCCCATGTTACCACCCACCCACCCACGACCTGGCTGTTTTACAGTGTTGTACTGCCCTTTGCAGTGGATTTCCTGACTGTGGTTGACGTGCAATCGATGTGTGGACGTCCACTTTCGCTTGTTTGCGCGGTTGTGGCTGGGGGAATACTGACCGATTCGCGACACCAAAGCGGGCTCCTATGAGTCTTGCGCTGGGCATGGCAGGTCAGGACACGATATTATGGTTTGGGCACTCTTTTACACGGTGCTTCGTGGAGTATGGGTGCCGTCCTCGTTGGTGAGTAACACGTACTGTAGTGTCGGTTTCATTAATCCTGTCTTCCCAAAGCTACGATTCCGGGGGACCCCACCATATTCAGTGTAAGTTAGTACAGCAGCCACGTTTATCCGGATTCTCTACTCTCCGATTGCCCTATTCCGACTACTTGCAGGTAGGTACTTCCTGGCTTCGACTGCTGCTTTGACCGCCTTGAGACTCTCCATCCTTCGCACGACCGGATTCGTACGCACTAACGGCCATTGAGGACCCTGCTACCCGTCCCCGGTATGACACGCTGCATAACTGATGTTTTCGTTCTCCACTTCTTTCCAGCCGTAAGTCAGGGTTCTGCACGGCCTCGTGTTGTGCGCCTCCTCCCACACCTGGCGCGCCTCCTTGCTCCTCATGGATGTTCAACTTCTACGGATTCGCCCTGGTTACCGGTGTCTCGGGCATCCTCTCAGCCTCTAGAGGCGCCACTAGGCTGGTCCGCGTCAAGCGTACTGAATCGAGGTAACGACATTCCGGCAACTATCATCATGTTCTAAATACGCCGTGGCGCCGCATCCTGATCCTGTCCTTCTCGGCGCCCCGTCCTCATTCTACAGTCTTCATTGTCCTGAGTCCACCCCGTCCTCTCTCCAGCGAGCCTCGCGTCTCTGGACTCCCTCCGCCCGTTCTCATGCTGCGGCCCGGGCGCGTATACGGGCCCAGTACGCTGCTTCTGGCATTCGAGGGCACTTCTGGTGGTGTTCCAGCGTTTCTGCCACGCTAGCTGCGAGCCTATCCTTTCCAGGCGCACTGTCCGTTCCGTGAAGCTACAAGCTTCGACTGGGTTCGTAACGCGTGTCCGTGGCGGCCCGTCCGTTCCCAACCATGGCTCCCACCCCAACGCAAGTGAACTGCCAATCCCTGGCAGTGTGAGACATGCCCTTTCTGTGGCCGCCGTTCACACCGGTTCTCGCGAAGCGCATCTCGCGCCATGTGCACGGGGTCGTCTTCGTCGCGCCGCATTGACGGTGAAACAGGTCACTTCGGCGTCATGAGCCAAGGGCGTTCGATGAACCGACGGGTATATGGCATAGTACGGCATACAGCGGCATATATTGGCTTGCCTACGAAGACAGGACCGAACTCTCATGAGGTACGTAAAGAGCAAACGTAACTGCGCGCCGATGGGCGGCGAAAGAGGAGGCTACATGACACAGCGAACTCCAGGAACATAGGTAGGTGAGTAATAAGGTAGGCAACGGATGCTCGAAAGAGGGCGGCTGACAGCTGGACGCCGTCTTTTGCGTGGCGTGCGAGGGGGTGGAGAACATCAGGAGCAGGGAGGCGAAGGTGGAGGCTAGGAACGGGCGCACGGGAGCCACAATAGGGCGACAGATAATGGACGGATAACACATATACAGTGATAACAAGGAGATGGAAGCGGAACAAGTGGAGAGAGGTGGGCGTACAGCTATGTACACTACTATCATTACGCGGGTGGGACGATATGACAGAACAAACAACAGCAGAGGGAGGAGACACACAACCTAGAACCGGAACCGAGACAGACTGATGGAGACTGATCGTGGTGCGATGAGCATATCACCCGGACATGCTCGCAGGGAGGAGCAACAAAGACCCGTGAGTGGAGCGAGCAACAATTATGCCCGTCACGAGAGTTGACGAGTGGCGAGACGAAAAGAGGGCCGTGGAGACTGCGTTGACAACATGGTGCAATGGAGACATGGAGCATTATGTATAAGGCCGGATACTTTTGGGTCGGAGAGCCGGTGAAGGTAGAGTCGGGGAGAGCAGGGCGGATCCGACGACGCGTCTATGCACGCGAGGTAACCCCTCGCAACCAATGTCGATTATAGCGAGTGCGAGGGCAGAGATGGGAACCGAAACCGAGAAACCGAGACGATTATAGTCGTACACCACGCCGAGCGGCCCGAACTTCTCCTGATCCTCACAAGACGCTACATCGCCCGATCACGACATGGAGGTCATGTACGTCGGGGGCACCTGCGAGTACTGCTGATCGTGCATGTGCTGGTACTGCGGAGGGGGTATCGACGCATTGTGATATGATGGCGGAGCGTGGGCGGTGTAGTGGGTCGTTGCTGCGGACGGCGCACGCGACACCTGGGGCGTCGAGAGCGGCGAGGACGTCTGCGAGGGTGCAGCGGAAGCTGGCTGAGAGTGCGACGCCGACGAAGGCGTGTGGTGCCTCGACTTGCTGTGCTGGAGACACTCGTGCTGGCCACTGGCAAGCATAGCGAGGCCGATCGCACCGTGGTCTCCCGAGTGCTGGTAGTGGTACCCTGAAACGATCAGTGTCAGCGCCGCACACCCAATAACCAGGAATCATGCCACATACGAAGCCCGTTCATGTTCTTGTATCGCCTCTGGCAGTCGCCGACACCGCATGCATACGGCCTTAATCTCCGCTCGGCTTCACGCTCGACCTCGCGGAGGTCCGCCTCGCTCATGGGCTCGTCGCTCTCCTTGCGCTTGCTCTCCAGCAGCGCCTGGATCTGCTCGAGGTCCTTCGGCGGCGCAAAGTTACACGAACCGTGCTGCATGTGGTACTTGAGCCCGTTCGCCTGCTTGTAGCTCTTGCTGCAGTTCGGCTTCGGGCACTTGAACGGCTTGCTGAGCAGCAGAGACGTCGCCGGCCGCGAGAGCGTCGTGCTAGCGCGGGGCGTGTTCGACGCCGATGAGCTGGAAGTCGATGCGGACTGCCCAGAAGCAGTGGCACCCGACGCAGCGGCGTTGCGGTGCGCCGGCGAGGCAACACGCGACGAGGAGGGTGTGCCTTCGGGAGTGTTACTAGCGCTGTGGTGCAGCAACGCAGGGGGCACACAGGTCGAGCGCGGCATGTACGGATCGGCAACGGCCGAGCCGTCGGTATTTGGTACCGCACTGCGAGATGTGGACGTGACGGTACCGGGCATGAGCGCGGAGTAGTCAGAGTACCCTGCGTAGGCATTGAAGGCCTCCTCCGGGCGCCCCTGCACGCCGCCCATGGAGCGTGGGGCCGGGGGGAAGCCGACGGAGAGGGGCGAGTGGCCCGAACGCGAAGGCATCACAGTAGTCGTCTCGAACGCCGACACGGGCGCTGGGAGGGGCGAGGAGCATTGCGAGCCTGGATGCGAACCAGGGAATGCGGCTGTCGGATAGGAGGACAGAGGCGTGGATACTGGCGTATCAGGAGGAGAGGAAGCTCCCGATGACGGAGCGCTCGGGTGGTCCATGTCCATCTCCATGTCATCAGGATCGAATGATCCATGGTAAGCAGGCGCTGCCGAAACAGTGTTGCCTTCCGGGAAATACGAACCATGCTGCTGCTGTGGTGGGTTTGGGAGGGGCTGATGAGGCGCATAGGGATCCACTACCACGACATGGCACTCCTCAAAGTGGTCCACGAGAGCGTGCAGGTCGGTCAGGTTCAGACCACAGCACGTGTAATCGCGGCACTGCACGGGGTTAGTTCGGGACAACAAACGACTTGCACTGTACTCACCAATTCATCCTGGCGTTCGAACGCGCTGAGCGCGTTCGTAATGGAACCTCTGTCGCTCTCTATCGAGGAAGACATTTTGCCAAACTTGAAATCGCTGGGGCTGCGCGAGGGTCAGGGGAATTAGTCGTGAGGCTGATGCCTCGTCTGAGGGCATATACTCACTCTAATGAACCGAGCAGATGGCCTGGTGATGCACCGGTAAAGAACATGTTGCCGTACGAGCCTCCACGCCACGATAATGAAGGTGAGCCGATGAGACGGCGGGTGTATGATGCAGGGTTGAAGGAACCGTTCTGGTTCGTGTACGAGCCAGTGCCCATTGCGACATCATCATTCGCGGTCGTATGGAAAGCGATGGGCTGGGCGGTAGCCATATTAAGATCGTATGTGAAAGCCAGTTTGCCGGACGTGTTCGTAGTCGTCGTCAATATAGGTAGTGGAGCAGGGCAGAAAGCCAAGCAGATCCTGCTAGGAGAGAGAGTGAGGCGGCGTCGGAAGGCTCGACGGGGAGGGGGAGGACGGTTAGGCGGAGTTGGTCCGAATGGAGGCTCGGGTAATATACCTGCGGCATGCTCTCCCGCTTAGCGCCTAAAGCCGCGACGACCAAACAGTGACTGTGACGCCTCGCCAAACAGCTGTGACACTGCGGACCGTGACGCGGCCTTCCCACGGCGAGGCTGTGGGCGGTGGAGAGAGAGCGCCGTCGCCATCCCTTCCGGATCGCGTGGCTCGTCCGCTGGACGATTCGCATGCTCGACCGGCCGACAGGCGCGTTGTATGAAGGTCGAGCATCCGCTCTGGATGACCGAGAATAGCCATCCCCCGCCACCCGCCAGGAGGTGATGATGATGCCTGCCGTACACGGATTTCCCGATTCCCATCCACGAGCCGACTCAGGGACCGGCTGGCCCCCGCGCGCCCCACGTTGCCTCAGCCCTCCACAAGCCGTAGCCGAACCACCAGCCTTGCAGATGTGACTGCACACGCCTGCCTCCTGCAACGTGGTGTCACTGTTCTGATAGTCCACCGCGAGGGCCGCGACGGAATCAGTACCTCGCTCGTTAGCAACACGTACGGTGGCTGACGGTTTGCCAAATACGCCCCTGCACGCCTTCTGGTCGCTTCCGGGGAGCAAGGACCAGCGCGGTTGCCCTGGGCCGGACAGAATCAGAGACACGCGCGACCGTGCGACTGGGGCGGACCGCTGGGGCGGGGGGCGGTGGGCGGGGGCGGTGCTCGGTATCCACGTGTTTCTGGGCCGGGGCGATCGAGGGCCAAGGCGATCGCGGCGGCTGCGGCCGAGAGACTGGTGGCGCTCCTCCCGTCGGGATATCGATCGCAGGCGGCGGGCCAATCGTGGCGGACTCCCCAAAAGGCAACGCCCGGCTCGGCCTCAGCCCGGATCCTCCCGGCCGCACGTTCAGCCGCCCGCCCCCATCGCCGTGCCTCCCCGCCCCACCAGCGACAGCGGCGGTGGCTGTCCTTGCCCTTTCCGGGCACTAATCTCCTCGGTTCGGCTCCCACGGGCGATGCTCAACAAGGTTGTGGCCTCGATGCTCCTTGTATTCTCGAGCACCGCCAGGACTGCAAGTCTGGAGCTTCACAGCTACGGGCCAACCTGGAGCGCAACGTTACCGTCTGCCGTATCAACCCCTCCAAGGCTCGTGAAATGTCCAGACGGATCCTGGATAGCACCCGCCACGACCGCGGAATGCAAGCGGAAGGTGGATGTCCTTTGTTCCCGGATGACTGAGCAGACTACGCATCCTACATAGCCACAGTGCGACCCTACTTCCTACTTGCGTGTAGTACGGGTCCCGGGAGACCAGGTTCTGGCGGATAGCCGGAAGCCTGGTGGATCTGCACTCCAAGCGAGCCATCCCATAGGCTCCTCCTTCTCCATCATGGTGTGTGATTGAGTGCTTGACCCCGGATGGAGCTGACGTGTCTTCTGCCTTCTCCGCAGGCCGCTGGGATGCAGAGTGACAGTCGGCGGTGCCCAGAACACCGCGGGTCAGCATCAGCACCGACGCAGCTTCGCTGTGACCGTGGTACGTTGTATGTCGAACGAGGCAGCCTAACATTGTCGTGGTACAGTACTGCGCAGTCAGCAGACGCGGAGCTCGGCGATGCTGTGTTTGCCAACGCACTTTCTTGTGCCTTCAGTGCGTGAAGGGTGGGTTCCTGCTTGAATTTGACTGAGACCCTCGGCACATCCGTGGTGACGCGTCCGCATACGAAATCGTCTGGCTCCTCGTAGCGCAAATGCACTCCGTGATTACAAACCTCACCGCAGCTCAGCTAAGGCGAGATGACAATGCAGTGCATAGAACCCAGCGGGACATCTTTCCCCGACCGTCCTTCACTCTCAAATTGGATCTTGCGCTCATTCACGGCTCATTCAGTCGCTGCGGGTGTTTGGAGACGCCGTGCACCCTGTATGTTTTTCTTGGGGCGTCGAGTACGTGGCGGTCAGTGAGTGACCGGCTAGTTCACCGTAATACGAATTCAGGCAAACGCATTACTAAACTGCCTCTCCATGCGCTCATGCTGTTTTCAAGAACCGCGGACACATTTGACCTCCACGTTGGTCAAGTTTACCACAACCCCTCAATGTATCCTTTCAGGGTTCATTGGAGCTAGAAGGTTGTGCGTGTTTGCTCCATGCTATGCGCAAGGAACGACTGAATCGTACGCCTCCCTTCAATTAACCCTTTCGATATATCCTGTGATTCACCCGTAGGCTTTCCGCAAAGCGGCAGCCGGCGGACCGGTGTGAGTTCCACCTTCTGTGAACTTCGCGGCTCCCCAGTATACATGGTTTCATTCGTATTTCTTAACCTGGTGCTTCACGTTGACGCCTCTCCGCACACAATGCAGACACTGGACAGCGAGCGGTGCCGAGTACATACCGAGGTGCCTTCGTTACCATATTGTCTGTCGTGAACATCCTTGGCTCCCTTCGGTGCCGCGCTCGACTTTACGAAAAGGCGCCAAGCACCCTAATGCTGTCCTTGCGAAAAAATCGGACCACGAGGTCTCTGGTGAGTGTCGGTACCTTCCTGTGCACCGTGGTTGAGGCGCATGCAGTGTAAAAGGGGCTTCACGAGCGTACGTATACGCTACTGCAGCGTCCCGAGAAGTGAATGCCCCACGCAGCCGCTGAATGCTGTGCTAGCCAAGCAGGCGTTGCGTGAGTCCAACCATTTCTTTGAACTACTTTTCGAGTTCTGTCCCGCTGCACTGACGTGTCGAGGACGCCAGTGCGTGACAAACCACACAGTGACGCGCCTCCTCTTGCAGCACACCCACAACGAACAACCGCACCAAACAGAGATTCCCCGGTATGCCCCCACACTTTGCCCGGCCCTCACGAATCGATCGTGTTCTCCGCGGACTGCGCACACACGGGGGCGGGGCCGACCCGCGTGCGCGCCGTCCATCTGCGCCGTCTGTGCGGACGGGAAGCAGGTCGCCATCGCGAAACGAACCATTCCGACCCTCCTCGTCATCAGAGTCCGTCGCGCGCTACGCGCGCATCCACCGCGCCTAACGTTCGTCGAAACACGCCGCCCCCAAGCATCACCGTGATTGTGCTGCCGCTGCCGGCCGCCACCAGACGCTCCACATGCACGTCCAGCCCACGGCGAGCGAGCGAGAGTCTCGGCCCAAACGGGTTTAACTCGCACTGACCGCGTCCCCCAAGCATTCGTCTTGCCCGGCGCTAGATCCGGGCCACCGGTTCATGCAGGCGTTTCAGACACTAACGAGGGGCCCATACCAGGTGCAGCCTGCAGAATTCCGAATCGCGCGTCCCTGCGACAATGGAGGGGAGGTCGCCCCTGTGTCGAGCCGCGCACTACGACGCCCGGACCTAGGCCGCGTGCCCCGCCATCCGCGTCCGCGTCCGCGCCTTCCGGGCGTGGCCCGCTACGCACGCCGTGGCGGCGGCGTACCTGGCGGGATCATCGCCGTGTCCCGCAACTCTGATTAGGTGCTGTCGAGCTATTCCGCTGCGCTGCGGGGCGCGCGCGTGGGCCTCAATTCTCTCCTGGGGCCGCCATCCTCTCCTCACTTTACACTATCCTTGACTCCTTCAGAGTCCAGCATGTGGTCATCCGCGAGGCGTACAGGACGTACTGCTCGCGTTTGTCATGCTCAGTCATACGACGAGGCTAACTCAGCCATGTACGCGTAAGTGTCTGCGTGACTCCCGCCGGACTGACATCCGTGACTACAATACAGTCGGTGCAGTCCGTTCACTTCCGCAGCCCCGCCGACGGGCACAGCGGCCGCCCTGTGAATGCCTCTCCTTCTGTGTCCCGCCCACGTCCGTCGACTCCAGTCAGCGGCCGACTCTGCAGCTCTCGTGCATCCCCTTCAGACTAGACCTGCGCGCGCTGCTGACTCATCGCATTCTTTACTGCGCAGTGAATCCAATCGGGTCGCGCGAAGCCGGTGCCGGACTGGAGTCGTATTCCTGGACACCTTCCATATTAGGACTACTGCCGTCCATCGATGTGCGTGGCGCGACAAATGGGACGTTGGGGCGGCCGAGGCGCTGTGGCTATGCGGCGCGCGGAGCATACGATGCAGGCTTATGGGCAAGGGCGGTATGTGGGTGTGGATGTGACTCGATGGGTCTGGTGTGCTGGCGCTGAATTGCTTGCTGCAGCTGAACCACAACAGGCCAGCGCTCCGTGGCAGCGGCGATTCCTTGTACTTCCCGGTGGGTGCATGTGGCGTTGGTGTCCTGTACTGACAGCGTTGCAGCATGTCGGCATGGCTGATCAGTGCGGTTGCTCGCTGCACATGAGAAGGAGCTATGTTGGCTACCCCAGTGCGCTTCCATTCCTGCCCCTTGCTTCCCCAAACCCCTTGGAACACTCTACCCTGACCGTACCACTCGAGATGGGCTAGTGCGGCGGTGGCCAGGCCCTTCCTATGATCCCAGGATTACCCTCCCGTGGCACACGACCGTCCAGTGCTCCCCCGTCCAATTGAATGCGAGGGAATTGCGCGTGCAGCGGGAAAACGGTTGCGCCTCTGCGGCGGGGCGAAAGCGAATCTCATCTCGGGGCCTGTCGCGCTCCACTGGTCGATCGCAAGCCGCCCAGGGCCGATCACATCGTGTGGCTAACCATATGGCCCGTGCGCTTGAAACGGTAAGAAGGATGCGCGAGCGCGTTGAGGTCGAGTCCAGGAACATGGCGCCGTCACAGTCTTAATTGTACGCCTCTTGCGCTGTGGTCACTGTGACCGCTCGGTGCCGAACTACTCCTCGTGCCATGTCCATTCCTATATGTGGTCCCGAATGGGGATCAGGCAGCCTTGACTAAGGCTGATTTGTTTGCTCGTGTGGGCGCTGCACGGGCGGGTAATTGCAATATCATGGCTTCGTACCTTGTGGATGAGGAGGCACGAAACGGAGGCCGCACAGTTCCATTTGTCCTTTGGGGTTGCGGCGCATGTGCAGCGTCGTTGTGAATGTGTTTGAACTGTCTGTTCGTAGCTACGTCTGAGGGGTGTATTCGAGGGATCGTTACGGGAGCTGCGGTTGTGCTATTCATGCGTCGGCAGTTGCTCTACTGCGCGCGCCACTAGTATTGAGTCGTCTTTCCAGGGGGTGTCCGTCCTCCCTTAATTTCCCTCGACAGTGTACATAATGAAGTAACGCCGTTGCACGAACACATGGAAGTCCGTCCATGAATGTTACTTGCTTTGACCGTAGGTTGTGATGATCCGTGGGGATCGCAAGGTTGCACCGTACTTGCGGCGTTGAAGAAACAAAGTTGTTTGACTATTTCTGCACCACCCGATGATAGCCGGATCATAGCAAGTAGCATAACAGACAGGCTTAATCCTAGTTCGCCGGCGGCTGATTGGCAGACTTAGAATGAGGCCGCCACGATAAATCAACATTGTCAACTCTAGTCCAAGGTAATGCCGAAAGTCATCATTGTTCCGTCACCGCCCGGAGTGTTGACTGGCGTGTCACAGTTGGCACTGCATAGTATGCCGGCCATTGCTCTCTATTCTGCGAGGTATATGGCCCTCGAGTGGCACCCTGCCAAGCGCAGCCCGGAAATCTTTAGATAAATGCGGCGGAAGGGTGACCGTCACGAAGAACGCAGCGATCAGTTCCGAGTGTGATGCAATGCGATCCTCAGTCCAATTTCCACGAGCCGCCATCGTTGAATGAGGTCCATGAATATCATCCAGTCCTATTGACCTCAATACTCAGTCGACATCCGAGCAGCTCTATTTGGAGAAATTTCCTTGCATGAATTCAACGAGCGAATGAAATCCTCCGCGAGATATGCGCGATGCTCTCAACCCAAAAAATACGACACTAGCCTAGATCGCTGATTGCATACGGCCAAATGGAGCCCATGCGTAGTCTCTGACATCATACCGAAGATTCGTGCAGACCCTATCGACTGAGCCAGCTATATCTGTTCACTTGCACATATTAGACTGACTCGTCCTCCGGACGCACGCGACGAAGTGGATGGTACCATGGCCTGTGACCAGCGTGCTAAGAATGGCTCGCATTACATATGCCGTATTCAAGCAGCTTCTGTCGCGCAGAAAAAGTGGGTCAGGCGGATAATGACGTATGTGGCTGTGGTATAAAGAGGATATGAAGGAGGGCAGGATGCCCCGCTGACGTCGAGGCGGGAAGGCTCATTTTATAGATTTCAAAATCGGGGGAGGGGCCATGAATGTGCATGAAGGCCTCGGGGCTTAGCCTGTACGAGTACGACTCAAATAGCTGGGCTTACTGCGCACAGGGGAGTCAGTGAAATGAGCGATGAATTTGTTATACTCTAGCTTCACTTTGAAGGCAGCTAGAACACACTGGATCACACTGGAACATACTGGAAACATCAGGGCCCGAGCAGTCACTGTGTCACAAGACGGGTTGTTGAGAAGAAAGCATCTCGTCAAAGGGATACGGGTACTGCCGCAGTCTACCATGGACATGAGAAAAGGGTCCTGTCACCCCTCGCCCATATAAGTTACGACCATGCCAGGTAAGGCTGATAAACAGCTCCAGATGCTCCGACGGCTTGTGAAGCAGCAGCTCTGAGACTCAGAGTTGCCTCTCCCTAGTCAGAGTGTCCGTAGCATTCCGCTGTCACACAACTTCCATCATTGACATCAGCGGGGTGAAGTATGCCAGCGGGCCACAGCCCAAGAACTTGATGCCTAAAACCAATACGCGTCCAGTGAATACGCGTCAAACAGCGCCGGCATGCGCGGAACACGTCTAGGGCATACCTGGGAGGAGGGGACAGAGAAAAGCCGGACATGACACAGTTCTTAACCCCGGCATGGCGTCTCAGCGTGTGAAGAGCCGCTTGGCATGCAGCGGACGTGCCGCTCCGACGCGGCCTGTCTCCTTCTGATACATACGATATGCTTCTCGCAGGTGGTCAGGAGACAGCGGGCCTGTCTCGCCGCGCCGCTCCTGCACGAGGCGCGCTAAGGGAAGTGATCGGTGGGTGGCGAAATGAGATGGAGGCGGGACAGCGTGCGCACCTTTCTCGACGATCTCTCCGACGAACACTTTGCTAAATCCAGCCACAACTTGGGCAACGGGCATGGACACTTGTTGACCGAGGGTCTGCTGGATGACCTAAAGTCGAAGGTGAGCATCGCGTGGACGGACGTCAGGAATTAAGTTCACCTTTCGGACTGCCTGTTTGGGCAGCGCGTGTCGGCGGTACGCCTCGAACCGGTCGTACTGTTCAGGGCTGAAATTGTCCATCAAGACTCTGCAGAGATGATCATTCAGTGACTTGCAGCGGAAGGAATCACAACACGTACTTGAGATTGTCCTTCGACTGACTCTGGAACGATAACTGTGCAGAGTAGTCGTCATCTGCCATTGCAGGAAGCATCTCTTGTTCGTCCTCGCCCTCTCCATCTTCCTCTCCTGGCGCCGCAGCACCCGGCGGTCGAGGCGCGGTCGTATCTGTTGACGATGCTGCTCCAGCCTCCGCACCAGGCAGGCTGAGCGTGACTCCCGATTCGGACGCGATCGCCGGCTGTTGCTGTTGTTGTCCTGGTGACTGCTGGCCCGTCACTGAAGCATTAAGCGTGCTCGAGCTAGCAAAAGCATTGGAAGAAGCATTCCATTGCGCCTCCGCCCCCTGACTGGACCCGGGCAAGGGAGACTGAGCACCTGGTCGAGGAGAGTTGGCGGCAGAGATGGACCCAGCGGCTTTGGGCTTGCGGCCGCGTTTCGCACCACTAGCCTTGGTTCCTGGAGTAGAACTACGAGGTTGAGAAGCTAAAACTGAGCTCAGTTGCGTAAAGGGCCTTTCCGGAGCAGGATAGGAGACAAATGGAGAGGTCATGTTTTGGTTGAAGACAGGCTGCGCCACGGTGTGGCTGAGCAATGTGTACGAGATAGCGATCCGCGCTTGCGCGCGAGCCGCTGCTGGTCACTCAGCGCTGAGCGCTTGAGCAGCTGGCGCTGGCAACCGCGCCTCAGCCCTGCTTCAAACGACCCGCTAGCTTGTTCACTATCGTTTTCTCCACTCCGCTTACACTTCGGCTTCCCTAGGCCTATTGGCTCTTGGCTCGCAATAGGACTGTCTGCGTTCTTCTTGGGAACATGGATATCTACGCCCGTTCTCCATCGCCAGTCTTCTCAAGTTCCGACCGCCTCTCGGATTCATCCTCTGACGATGGTTTTATACCCAATGGCGACAGTGGAGAGACTGGTTACGGTGCCTCGCGGCCTGGCTCTCCGGGCGCGGCAGGTGAGGGCCCACAGGAGGAGAATATTGAGGTAGACACAATGACGTGCCGCTGGGAGGAGTGCGGCAAAGTTTTTTCACACCTCCCAACGCTCATTGAGCATATACACAATGGTGCGTAACACAGCCAGCATCTGAGAAGATGTAGCAGCTTACAAGAACGCAGACCATATCGGGGTACACAAGTCGAATTACACGTGCGAATGGGCTACATGTCCGCGCAGAGGCATACCGCAGACATCACGCTTCGCCCTTATATCTCACATTCGTTCGCATACCGGCGAGAAGCCGTTTGTATGCCATCTACCAGGTATGTACCTTGGCGGGATCGACGTATGAGTCCTGTCTGATCTGGTTCAGAGTGCGACAAATCCTTTACGCGGTCCGATGCGCTCGCGAAGCATATGCGTATCCAGCACAATATCTCTCCTCCATTGCCTGGTCGCGGCGGAAGCCGCAAGCGCAAGCGAGAGGAACCAGAACCCGCTGCGCCACCGGCCGACCCGAACTCATACGGATATAGTACCTTCAAGTTGGAGACAAACGGCAATCCTGACGACCTTGATGACGTCCGAATGGATAATACAGAATATCAGAACGGTATGCACGCCAGCGGAAGTGGTGGGCCGCGGCCGGCGTCGCCGGAGTACGATGAGCAGGACGAAGAAGATGAGATACCGCAGTACCTGCTGATGCAGGCTGACCCGCAGACAGGGCTCATCATGGGTCGCTCACCAGCCATGGTCAAGTACTTGATTATGAAGGCAAAACACCAACACGCGCTGGAACAGCATGAGGCACTAGTAGAGGAGCTCCGCATTCTCAGGAAGGAGGAAAGGTTGTGGAAAGAGCGAAAGGACGCCCTCATGGATGAGCTTCTCCACGTATATTTTGGGTAAGTCTGTACAAGTCGTCCGGCGACTCAGTCCTCATCCGTGATCGGCGTAGAGACCAAGCGCGGAAGCTCACCGCGCCTATTGTGATGGCAGATCGCCACCATCGTTCACGGCACGGTCATCGCGAGGGCGAGACAATGTCGTGAACTCGTTGACAACAGTACTAGTCGGTTAGCGTAGAGCGGACGCTGTACTATATAGCTCGTATATTTTATTCGTGTGCTATCGATGTTGTATGTGCCTATCCTATTATTCTTCCCGAGAGCCACTCACCTGAGATCTCCGTAGGATTCATATTGCTGTTGAAGCCGAAGTTTCTGAGCTCTTGGTATTGTTATCTTTGAGCTTATCGCAGCCAATTTCGGAACAATAGACGCGTCAAACTCCGCAGGTCATCTGATTGGCCAGTCGATGTTCTGTTGTACTTGGATTTGTGGCTCGCCGAACCCGCCACAGCGTTGAACATAAGCTCGTGATACGAGCGCCTCACTGTTCTTTCTGTCTACCACACACTTGCGGCGACAACGTCCCGCATTCCACTGTCTCACACCGCATAGCCTAAGGCGACTCAAATGCGTCGCTCTGCTGCACCGTCTCCTGATATCCCGCTGCAGCTGCGCGAATTGCCCCGGACGCCGAATGGTGCGCCACATATGAACACCATACCCGAAATCCCAACATCCGTACTCAACGCGACACCCGAGTATGTTGAACTATCACACTCATCTCCTCAGGTCTACCATCCATATAGGAGGCCATCGAAGTGTGAGTATACAGGCGTCGTCGACGGTGGCCACTCGTTCATGTTCGTTTCCAGCACGGTCACGGTCTGCGGCGACAGAACCACGTACTCTCAGCGAACCGGCGAATCTGTCACGCTCACCTCCTGCCTCCCGTCCCTCTGGAAATCCATCGAAGTGTGAGTTGTGATGTTGATCGTCAATGTTGGCCACTCGCTCACTTCGCTCACAGCACGGGCGCGACCTGGATCGGTACGGTCTCCTACTGTCATAAACTTGTCCAATCCGAATGTACGTGCGCACGCAGGCAACAATGGTGTTGCCTCCAATCGCCATGCAAGCCGCACGACGGCCGAGCCCAATGCACCCGGTCAGGACAGACAGCCACCTGTCGTGGCGACGAAAGTCAAACGCAAATTCTTTGTGCCTCGCATCAAGGAAGAGTCGATCGAGCCCACCATACCGTCAATCGATCCATTCCCAGCACCGTTCAACTTCACATGGCCCCTCGAGGCCCCACTGGATCCCGAATCAAGCGACTACCTCTGCAAGATGGACGAGCAGATCCACCGCGCGGGCGCTCATACATTGCGGAGTGTAGAGAATACTGAGAAAACCCTTGCCGCATTGGCGCGCGAGAACCAGCGAGCAGCCGTTAACATGATAGCAGAGATCAAGAGGCTCGACCGGATGGCGGGAGATATTGCGAAGACGTGTCGGTACGACAAGGCGTTCAAGCTCTACTACAAATGTGAGGCCCAGCGGGTGCTCGAAGTACTGAAGGCGGGCGGAGACCCTTACCCTGGGCGTTGGAAGGGGGAGGCTGTCGGTTCGGATGATGAAGATGTAGAGACGCAGGAGCACCCTGATTCCGGGAAGCGTCCTCGGCAGGGTGATGATGAGGAGAATGGGGAGGAGAGACCGGCGAAGCGTCCTCGGGTCCGCGCCGTGTACAAGCGGGCTCTCGAGGAGATGCGGCGGCTAGTTGAGAAGGTTGGCCCTCCGTGTTCCAGTAATCCGAAGGATGACCCGTTCGGGAGCATTGATGCAGGGGCGGGTGCGGCTTCTGACGACTCTGACGACGACGGCGATGCCCCGCCTCAGCCGCAATCGACATCGAAATCGAAAGGAAAGCGTGCTGCGTGGGAGCCAACTCCGAAGCCACTACCTACGCGCGTTCCCCTCCGCAGACGGGTAATGCTTCAGGGACCGGAACATCACTTCGTATACTTTCGACCTGTCGTTGTTGCACCCCTGGATCCTCAGGCGACTGCTCCGGAATCTCCCCATGTTGGGAACGAATTCGACCCATACCCAGACGCTACCTCGAGCGACGAAGCGGTTGCGCTCCATGAGGAGATTCCCAGCCCATCTGCATCTATGGGCTATTCGCCCGAGGCAATCAACGGGTCAAACATATGGCCCGATGCCTTTGAGCCCTCCTATCCCGCGCGGCCGGACTTCATGTCGAGTGATGACCCACACTTCGACGGCGGCGCCCACATGCCTCGTGACGCTTTAGACAGTGGGGACGTCTTCGGGCCCGCTATCACTAACCCTGTGTCGCGACGCAACTCCTCCTCTGGCCGCACATCCGTATCTCGTCCCGTGTTGCTGGACCTACCCGCTAACGGTTTGCCGGGCTTCGACGATGAATCCTCTCCGAGCTCTTCGTCTGGATACCATAATTCGCCTCCTACAGCAGGGCCTTCGGTGCTCACCAGGCCTCCCCTTGCCGACTCTAGGTTCCGTGGGCAGCAGAGGAATCTTCCGATCGCCGCTTCGCTCGCGACTCACTTCCTTACTCGGTCCCGCGACTTCCAGAATACTGACTCCGAGGATGACGAAGAGGTGCAGGTCGGTTTCAACCGTCCGATACTGCGTCCAGGGACTCCGAGACCGGCTCGTAACCGACTCGATGTCGATGACCGTGGAATGGACCCGCCGAGGACGATCCCTGAGATATTGGAAAATGGTAGCGAGGCAGAATTGCGGGAGCTTGCGCGGACTGGGATCGCTAGAAGTATCGAGCCTGAGATGCTGCTCATGCCCCCTCCCCGATGACTGCGGTGCGACACGTTTGCCATCCCTACTAACACTTTACCGCGTTCAACAGTCCCGACTTGTTTTTACACTAGGATAATTTGCTGTGGACGTCAACTTGCTGGGTCTGCTTGTTTACACTATTTGTACTAGTCATTACTACGTGATATCGCTTTTGGCCACACGACCGTGACCACGGGCAGTGTGAGCGCACGTACCTTTCAAAATCGGTTATTATCGTCCGACAGGTCGGTGCGTGCATCACCTCTACGTGCTGTATCGGGTCAGGATCTCGGACACCCTAGGTAGTCGGTCACCGCGATCTCAAGACCCTCCTCGTAGCCTGGCAGCCACCATTATATTTTTCCTACACTAAGAAATGTATTCCTGATGCCTGTGAACAGTTACATGTGCCCAGACTGTGAACTCGCCACTGGGTAAAATTCCTGGGTGGTTACATCCAGATTTGGCAAGTGTCACACCTAGGTACTCTCATCCAGCGGATTGCTTCATTCCCCTGTGTTGTACCTTCAATGCAGCCACCACTATACTGTGTCATATATATACTTGGGTATGTTAATGGTAGATATAAGCTGAAAAGTGGCACCCTAATAACACAGAGAGTGAACTATCACTGGACGACCGACTTCGGGGTCCATCCAGCCACCCGGTACCCTCCTCTCCAAAAGCTTTCTCATTGTCGAACCAGCATCTGAAAAATTGGGAAAGAAATACTAGCATGTTATTGAAATATCATAGCATGAGTTCCCACTTTTATTTTGGCAGTTCTGCTGTGCATTGACTCGTAGGGGCTTGCACAGTGTCAAAGTGACCGAGATCCCGGCCCGATACAGTATGGTATTCCTGTTGCGATCCTCATCGATACCGATGCCATGGTTGTCTTCACAGCTTGAACTTGAATTTCTTTCTGTTGCCTGAGTCAATGTCAACTGGCCCGGAGACATGCACCGTATAGTGCTGTGACTCTGGTTAATAATCAACTGGACCGTAATCCAGACCGATTTTTACCTGATGGCGTCACGCTGCTGTCTTTCCAGCTCGTCTCAGGCTGCTCTCGGGCTGAGACATGCGAGCGTGAAGTTTGAATATGCTATTATTATTTATTATGATTGCCGTCGCCGTCTTCCTCTCTTTCCTCGAATTAACAATCAATGGGGTCGGCCTGTCGCCTACTACTAGTATGTACTAGGGCTATCGGTCCATTGGGATATTGCTACGCGGCTCTTCTACTGCATTAGGCTCCTGATGATCCCACTTCGTCAACCACAGAGATCTGAATGAATTAAGAGACATGGATATTCGTAGAGCCGGACGCGTCTTTGCGAAAGATGTGCACTCTAGCGTCTACAGACATAGTGCTCGATCTCGTTCCGTGGGGTGTGGCGAGAGTATTTTTGCTGATGCGGCAGAGCGCCACGCCTTGGATGCTTAGTCAGCGTCACAAGATTCATGATCAAGAGCAGGCAGCCGTCGTCAGTCGACACTTCCTTTGAACCCTCGTATCTATAATCTCGCTCAGACGCATCTCCCTGTTGTCGAAACTCTTTAAGGCGACCAAAACTCCTTTCGGAGGAATGCTACGGGCAGAGTTACTGCATCGTTGTGCTTTCGGGCGCACCCGTGTCTGAGAATACTTGCAAATAGCGGAAGTTTGTGTAAGCAGTCGACAGTGATCGTTGCTCTACGTATCCTGTGACGCTACCAAAGGGCCGGACTGGCCACTGCCCAGTGCCCGTAGTCAACTCGCTCAAGGCCACTGCGAGCAATATTGTGCGTCTGTCGTTTACCATTGTGATGGCTCGCAAGTTCAACACTATGGTCCGATTTTACCTATGCCGCCCCACTCCATAATACTTACGACTCTGCATCTCTAGCAACAGAGACGTTATTGCTCCCCCCTATTGGCTGAACACTAACATGTCGTGGCATCCCTACGGCACGAAAATGTCAAGAAATCTAGCCAAGACTCATTTGATCGTGGCACTCGACGCACCATATCGTGTTAACGGAATATAAAACGTCTGCTCCTTTGCATGAAAAGAGCGAAAGAGCGCTCTTACGGAAAGGCACTTTTCGGGTGAGCCATATAAGGCGTAGCAAGACATACTAATCCTCATGATCATCCGTGATTCGCAAGTAGGACCAAGTGCGGAAGCTCACAGCGCTTAAGTATTGTGATGGCAGATCGCCACCATCGTCCACGGCACGGCCATTGCGAAGGCGAGACAATCTGTCGTGAAGTCGTAGACGACAGTACTGGTTCGTTAAGAGCAGACGCTGTACTGTAGGTCGGATATCCCTGTCACATGTCAGTTATGTGCCTATCCTATCATCCTTCTCACCAACCACTTATCTGAGATCTCCGCAAGGTTGCTGTTAAGGCTGAAGCTCTGAGCTCCTCATACTGTTATCTTTGAGCCTATCGCAGCCGATGCAACCTGGGTGATGGGCGTATGGCCCGTTCGTTGTTCTCAATTGGGAACAATAAGCGTGCCGAACTCCGCGGGTCATCTGATTGGCTAGTCGATGTCTTGTCGACCTCACGCCTGTGACTCGCCACTCCCGCCACAGCTTTGACCACTGAACGCTGCCATAAATCGTGATACTGGCGTCTCCCTGTTCTTTTTCTATCCTACCACCCACATACTCGCGCTGACAACGTCCCGCATTCACTATCGCAATGCCTAAGGCGACTCAAACGCGTCGCTCTGCTGCACCTTCTCCTGCTATCCCGCTGCAGTCGTACGAGCTACCCCAGACGCCCAAGGGCGCGCCACATGTAAACGCTATACCCGAAATCCCAACATCTGTACTCAACACAACACCTGGGCCTGTCCAAACACCACGCTCGCCCCCTCAAGTCTATCATCCGTATAGAAATTCATCGAAGTGTGAGCAGTTAAGCATTGTCAGTGGTGGCCACTCGTTCATGTGCGCTTCCAGCACGGTCACGGTCTGTGGCGACAGGACCCCGTACTCTTAGCGAAATCGCGGATCTCAGCGTCGTTGTTAGCGCAACACCCGAGATAGCCCATCTATCACGCTCACCCCCCGCCTCTCGTTCGTCTAGGAAGTCGTCGCAGCGTGAGTTGCTTCATTGGTCGCTGGTGGTGGCCGTTCACTCACTTCGCTTCCAGCACGGTCGTCATCTGAAGCGGCGCGATCTCCTACTCCCAGCGACTTATCCAACCTGAGTACACGTGCATATGCAAGCGGCGATGAGGGCCGGGCACCTGCTCGATCTGACGCATTCAGTCAGGATGGACAGCCACCTGGCGTGATGGCGAAAGTCAAACGCAAATTCTTTGTACCTCGCGTCAAAGAAGAGTCGATCGAGGCCACCATACCGTCAATCGATCCATTCCCAGCACCGTTCAACTTCACATGGCCCCTCGAGGCCCCACTGGATCCCGAATCAAGCGACTACCTCTGCAAGATGGACGAGCAGATCCACCGCGCGGGCGCTCATACATTGCGGAGTGTAGAGAATACTGAGAAAACCCTTGCCGCATTGGCGCGCGAGAACCAGCGAGCAGCCGTTAACATGATAGCAGAGATCAAGAGGCTCGACCGGATGGCGGGAGATATTGCGAAGACGTGTCGGTACGACAAGGCGTTCAAGCTCTACTACAAATGTGAGGCCCAGCGGGTGCTCGAAGTACTGAAGGCGGGCGGAGACCCTTACCCTGGGCGTTGGAAGGGGGAGGCTGTCGGTTCGGATGATGAAGATGTAGAGACGCAGGAGCACCCTGATTCCGGGAAGCGTCCTCGGCAGGGTGATGATGAGGAGAATGGGGAGGAGAGACCGGCGAAGCGTCCTCGGGTCCGCGCCGTGTACAAGCGGGCTCTCGAGGAGATGCGGCGGCTAGTTGAGAAGGTTGGCCCTCCGTGTTCCAGTAATCCGAAGGATGACCCGTTCGGGAGCATTGATGCAGGGGCGGGTGCGGCTTCTGACGACTCTGACGACGACGGCGATGCCCCGCCTCAGCCGCAATCGACATCGAAATCGAAAGGAAAGCGTTCTGTGCGGAAGCTAACCCCCAAGCCAGTACCTCAACGTGTTCCTCCCCGCGGTGGGAATCCGTTTGAAGGACCGGAGCCTCAGTTCATCCACTTTTGGCCCGTCGTTGTTGGACTCAAGGATCCCCAGGCTCAAGCATCTGCTCCAGCCGCTGCTCATGATGCGGCAGAACTCGGCCCATACCCAGGTGCTGCCCAGAGCGATGAATTGGTTGCGGTTTACCGGAAGGTCCCCAGCCCGTCTGCATCTCCGAGCCATCTGCCTGAGGCAATCAATGGGTCAAACATATCGCCCGATGCTGGCGAGGTTAGGGAGCTTTCCGATCCCGACCTGCCTGACGATATGTCGAGCGAGGACGCACCACCACGAGTCTGTGGCCCACACTTCGACGGCGACGTACATATGCCTCGTGACGCTCTAGACGGCAGGGACGTCTTCGGGCCCGCTATCGCTAACCCTGCGTCGCGACGCAACTCCTCTGGCCGCACACCCGTATCTCGTCCCGTGTTGCTGGACCTACCCGCTGACGGTTTGCCGGGCGTCGACGATGAATCCTCTCCAGCGGGCTCTCCGTCTGGGTACCACAATTCGCCTCCCACAGCAGGGCCGTCGGTGCTCACCAGGCCTCCCCTTGCCGGCCCTAGGTTCTGCGGGCAGCAGAGGACTCTTCCGCTTGGCGCTCTGCTGACAGCTCACTTCCTTGCTCGATCCCGCGACCTCCAGAATACCGACTCCGAGGATGGTATGACCGACGAAGAGGTGCAGGCCGGTTTCAATCCTCTGACACTGCGTCCAGGGAGTCCGAGACCGACTCGTAACCGACTCGATGTCGATGACCGTGGAATGGACCCGCCGAGGACGGTCCCTGAGATATCGGAAAATGGTAGCGGGGCAGAATTGCGGGAGCTTGCGCAGACTGGGATCGCTAGAAGTATCGAGCCTGAGATGCTGCTCATGTCCCCTCCCCGATGACTGCTGCGTGCTACATTCGTCATCTCTAGCTCTTGTTATACTTTTCTCTAGTTTTTTCTGATTCACCGGTATGGGCGCCGTTACTAGTTCGGCGCATTGGTCGTGCTTGTGCTGCTACATGATGATAATTGACATTCGACGAGAAGCGACTCGCAGTACAGTGTAGATTTCGAACGTGACATCGGAAGCCCGCAAGCCAAAGCCCTGAAAGGCCTGCAGTGTCCTCCGCCACGATGAAGGGACCGTTCCTGCGAGCTACCAGCCCTTGGATGATTGTCGATTATTGGTTACCTCAAATGTAGTTCGCGAGGCCCGAGTCTCAAAAGACTCGAGTTAGACTGGAACATTGATCCGTGAGCACGTGACGCTTGCGATGCGTACTCCGTTGTGCTGCTAATTTTTGCGGGGCTCCGACATGAGGCCGCAATTCTGGTCTCCTAGTACACAATCAATTTCGTACGTCGACTTTCGACCTTCTTCAGCACAAGAATCATATGCATAAGCGCTGCCATATGTGCACCCTCGACAGCGACGGGACTTGTCGTGATTAAGTTGATAGCACTTTTCCAAACAAGGTCGAATGACTCGAGAATGGTGGCTGCGAGCGAATACTAGACTGTGCTATGGAGCACAACTCTGGTGGAAACCAGGATGGAAGGGGATTAAGTGGAATTGCATCGGAGATGCAAACTGCACAATCCCGGGCGGCCCGATGGATTAGTGGATGCTTCCGCACCACGCCAATCGGAGCAATGAATAACCTTGCAGGACTCGTGCCTGTCAAAGTCAACATCACGCGATACATGGAGCGCTATGCGCTTCGGCTTCGCACAATACATGAGGGACACCCGACAAGGGCGCTCCTCAACGACAATTGGACAGTCAATACCAATAACATATCATTCCCATTCCTGGAAGGGAAAAGGAAGAACTCCAGAACACCCTTGAGGGCATATGGAAGAATGGCAATGGAGTGCATGGAGGAGTTCGTCTCCCTGCATCCCAAGTGCCGCCCTGGGGACAGGCTCATTGACAAGCTCAAGAGCCAGGTCCAATGGAAATTTTTTGACCGCAATAAGTGGGACAAAAATAATGAGGATCCGGATAAACCTCCCTCAAAAAGGGATAAAGAAACCAGAAAAATAAGCGATGACTTCCGCAAGTGGGTAGACAACACCTGCATGCCGGAAATCACAAGACATGTGTTCAGCTCTCAAACACACGTAGTGTGGACTGACAGGTCTGCCAAGATTGATTGAGATAATCTCAATAACACCAAGGCTGGATCGGCCTGGATCATCACCAGGGAGAACCAGAAAGCAGCAGAAGGCAAATTCAGTGCCAGACGCTCCACTAGCTTCGATGCTGAGGTCATGGCCTCAGCAGCAGGCATACGAGCCCTCGAAGATCACATTCGTGATGAGGACACAACCATAGTGCTTGCAAGTGACAACATTGGGAACTTGCGGTGCTGCATCAAGCCTACTAACGGACCTAGCCAATTGGCAGGCGTAGTGGCAAATGAGGCATTAGGGAGACTACTCCGGGACAGACCGGACCGGCAAGTAGTCTTCCTGTGGATGCCATCCCATGTAGGGATACAGTGGAACGAAGCAGTGGATAAGCTGGCTTCGGAAACGACCGACGAAGATGCCCCTGTGGCTGATATCGTTTCGTACTCGTTCACTCTTCAGAAAGTGAGGAAGTGAATGTTAGACACATGGGCAGCAGAATACAAACACCCTGACCACACAAATCAGACATGGAAGAAAGTCAGGGGCATACCTGATGACTCCATCGCTGCACGGCCCAATACTTACTTGGGAAATAACTTCTGGTATCACAAAGAGTTGAAACCATCGAACGTCAAAAACTCCAACTTCTTGATGAAGAGAGGAGGATTGACAAAGTGGCATGAGAAGAGTCGCGCCGTGCAGGTAGCGCGCATCCTCACTAATCACTTCCCCTCCGGGGAGTACAGACATCGGTTCAAAAAGGAGGGACCGATAAGATGTGCATGCGGACTCGGGGATCAACTAGATACCCGAGATCACCAGCTATTCAAATGCCCGTTCTGGATCCGAATCCAGCCGCACTCCCACAAGCCATTCATCGGCCCCTTCAGGTGGCGACAGAAGAATATGGCTACATATTACTCACGGTTCCAGTGTAACTGGAAACCGAGTGACATTGTTGATTTTGTTAAAATCAACCCATTGGTGGGTACTTTCACCTGGTCTGAAATATTGGCCAAGGCTAGGGATGATCTACAAAACGGCAGGGAACGCTCATTCAATGTCACCAGACTAACCGCTCACACATCCTATTGTCAGGGCAAGTGGGAGGAAATGATGAAGAAATGGTTCCGGGGCTTTGGCGCGGTCCAATTCAATATGGAACACGAGGCTGTCCTTGATTGGATCAACAACTCGTATGACAGGTCCGAGCACTTTGCGCAAGAACTATATTCATCCTGGATGAGCAACCCTGACCACACAGGTCAGGTGAATGCTGTGACACTTGAAGAGTGGAAAGCCAGGCAAATCGAGATCTCGAATTGGGAGGACTCAGATGACAAAGAAACTTTTGTCAACAGTAGCGTGTTGGGGAGCAAAGAAGCCACCCCACCACCGCCGCAGCTTATCGTGCTTCTAGACCTGGACGTTGCTGACATGGCAGACCAGAGTCAGTTGCAAGACGCGGAACTCAAAGAGGTGCTGTACAGGGATCACGACCTGTATCTGCCACCCGGAAATGCTCTGGCCCTGGGGGGTACACCCCCTCCAGGAGGATGAGCCCGCTCAATAACATTATTAGCCCACATTAGTTTAAGTAGCTAGGGCTCTAAACATGCAGAATTTTTTTTAAAAAAGAGCAAATACTAGACAGACCGAGTGGTGCAGACAATTCAAGGACACTCGTAAATTTTGCGCAACACAGTGATGCCGGTAAACAACGAGTATGAGAACCCTTGCTGCAATGCTAGGTGAGCACGAACCTCAGTGGCGGACTACGATCTATGTTGGTGTTTTGGTCCCAGCTCCGCGAACTCGCCTCCGTCTACAAAGATTCGAACACAATTGCCATGAACGACTCCGCTTGGGGAAACATCCGGATTCCGTCGAGTCAATGGACCAAATCATGGCGCGCGCGATGACAGGTTTTCGTATGGATGTTGCAAGACCCATCGTAGATCGAGATGTGCAGTGTTGAATCTGTGCATACATGTCAGACCGCTATCATGACAGATTGGCTACCTGGGTGATATTCCGCAATCGTCGTGCGATTGTAGGTAAGCACGAGCAGCGCCTAGATATGTGGTTCTATTCCGGATGCGCTGACAACCGGTACTGGCGTACAACAGTCAGAACCCTAATCTACCTCAGCGCCGTAGGCCTGGCGGATAACACGCGGATGGAGACTCACCTCAATGGCACAGCATAACACGAGTAGGTCACCTGGTCACACGATAGCCTTTGCAGAACCGCACTTGACAGCAGCATGTCATATTCGGCTTAATCTCGTCCCGCACTGCAGTTTTGCCTTGCCACCTGGACCGAAGCAGAAAGACAGCGAGACCAGAATGCGGATATGTATTATCATGGTCAGGGATAAGATACAACGGGATCACAAGACGAGGCGACGGAGGACGCGCGCCCGAGGGTGGCGGCGCCTCGCGCCGCGCGAACGCCGGAAAAGGAAGGTGCGACTTCTCGACGCCGTCACGGCTCGCGTGGCGTCTAACTCGAGCCAAGATAAGAACGCCGCGTACGCAGCCGGGTTCTCCCCAACCACCACTACTCCCTCCAGCCATTCTAGTGGGGGGTCCACAGCACACGACCGCTCTCTCTCATATCATTTCACTCTTTACGATGCGTCGTTTACTCGTCGCTTCGGTCGCCGCGCTTGGTCTCGCCAGCGCATTCGCCCACCCCGGTGGCAGCAGTAACAGCCAGCAGGTCCGTCGCCGGAAGACCCTGAGCTTCGGTCCTGTACACCCACATGCAGTATACCGTACGGACCCTGTCTACACGTCAAATGGGTTCGCGGATGCGACTAGTGACCCCGTTGAGGTGGCGCAGCGCTTCGTAGAGGAGCTCGCACGAGAGTCTTCGCCGGCCAGCTCATTCGTCATCCGGAAGGACTCGTACACGGATAAGAACACTGGTGTGAGCCATATCTACGTCCGCCAGTACATGCATGGCATCGAGGTTGCCGATGGAGACATCAACGTCAACGTGAAAGACGGCGTCGTGATCTCGTACGGTGACTCGGTATGTCATTTCTTATTACGTCTCGTGCCTTTACCTACTTACATTACATCTAGTTCTACCGTGGCTCTGAGCCGGACCCCTTCGTTTCTGGTCTTGTGCGTGGTCTCCCGGATGCTCACTCAGAGTACTGCGCGGATCTTTTTGAGGAGCTCGAGGAGCGCGCAGAGAACCTCGAGCAGCTCTTGGAGGCTCAGGAGGCGCTTGGGCTCGATAGCGAGCAGATTACGCTCGGCAGCAACAACCCGGCAGCACTCATTGAGCAAGCGATGGGCGACCTGCCGCTCATCTACGAGTGGAACTGCGAGCACGTCGGCGCACCCTTCTTCATGGCGAACCATGACGCGTTCGCGAAACAGCAGGACGCGCTCGGCGACCCGACGCGTGCGCTGCTCCAGTTCATGATCGCAGCGACGCCCAACAAGACGCTCGCGGAGGAGCTCATGGCGGATCCTGCTGCGCACCTTGAGAAGATGGAGTCCACTTGGGAGACACACTTCGTCGGTGGCCACGCGACGGTCTCCGCTCTCGTAACCAATGTTCCGGACACTGTCAGCCCTGTCAAGGTGAAGGCGGCGTTTATCCAGGTGCCCAATGGCGAAGAGATGTCCCTTGAGCTCGTTTGGAGGGTATGTTTCATTTTCTAGTTGGCGTGGTATGGCGCGGCGACTGACAGTTGTGTCAGTTCGAGGTCGAGATGCAGGACAACTGGTACGAGGCCGCCGTCAGCGCTTCCCAACCACACCGCATCATTTCCGTCGTTGATTGGGCCTCGGACTCGCCGATGCCGGTCGCTCCTGTCCCGCCGAAAGTCGAGAGGAAGACGGGTGTCTATCAAGTCTTTAACTGGGGTGCCAACGACCCGTCTGTGGGCAACCGCTCGGAGCAGAAGGAGTACTTCGATGCTCTGGCCAGTCCTGTCGGTTGGCACTCGCTGCCCTACGTGAATGATCCCCAGTCGATCCGCATGAAGGTCAAGAGCGGCCCGAAGGGTGAGAAGTGGCGTAACACCACGACCACCTGGGGTAACAACGTCTTCGCACACGAGAACTGGGAGGGCCGCAACGAGTGGGAGTACAATTACCGTCCCGATGCGGGCGAATCGATGGTGTTCAACTTCACCTATACGCCGAAGAAGACCGACCGGGAAGACGCGCTTGACGAGGCTAAGAAGTATATCAACGCAACCGTCGCGCAGCTGTTCTACACAAGCAATCTTGTGCACGACTTATTCTACCGGTATGGCTTCGACGAGGTTTCGGGCAACTTCCAGCAGCACAACTTTGGCCGCGGTGGTGAGGAGAACGATGCTGTCATTGCCAACGCCCAGGACGGCAGCGGTTACAACAACGGTTAGTGTCAACGTCTTGACGAAGAAGATATGTCACTCATCTATTTTTCAGCCAATTTCATGACACCTCCTGATGGTCAGAACGGCCGTTGCCGGATGTACCTCTGGAATACCGCCAACCCGTACCGCGATGGCGACCTCGAGGCTGGTATCGTGATTCACGAGCTCTCCCACGGTCTCAGCACGCGGTTGACGGGTGGCCCTGCCAACTCGGCCTGCCTCGGATGGGGCGAGTCTGGTGGAATGGGTGAGGGTTGGGGAGACTTCCTCGCTACCACGATCCGGAGCAACGCGAACTACTCGGACTACCCGATGGGTGCGTGGGCCGCCAACCGTGAGAACGGTATCCGGAACTACCCCTACTCGCTGAACGAGACGATCAACCCCTCGACGTACAAGACGCTCGACAAACCGGGCTACTGGGGTGTGCATGCGATCGGCGAGGTCTGGGCAGAGCTGCTATGGGTCGTCTCGAACCGCCTGATCACGAAGTACGGCTTCGTCGACACGCTCTTCCCGCCGCTCCCGAACGAGGACGGCACTGTGCCCGAGGGCGACTTCTACCGCCCAGCGGAGTACACGTCCGAGGGCGCGCGCAAGCCGCTCATCCCCAAGCACGGCAACTCGCTCATCGTCCAGCTCGTGCTCAACGGCATGAAGTTGCAGCCGTGCAGGCCGTCGTTCTTCGACGCACGCGACGCGATCATCTCGGCGGACCAGGTGCTCACCGGCGGCGAGAACTACTGCGACCTCTGGGAAGGGTTCGCGGAGCGCGGCTTGGGCCCTGACGCCCGCGTCGACGGCCGCACACCATGGGGCGGAGGAGTGCGCACGAACGACTACGATGTCCCGACGAAGTGTAAGGCTGCTGAGCCTAAGCTTTGAGTGACCTGCGGTCGTATGTCATTGCCTGTGACCCACGCGGACTGGATTGGAGGCGGTGACCCGTCTTCTTGGCTCACTAGACGGGATTGTTGCTCTTGTAACTCTAGTTTCCATGTACATTGTAGATCCACTGTTATGCATTGCCTCGGGTTCCTTGAACGTATTCTTGCGTTGTCAGGTTGTCTTGCGGCGTTTACGCGAGGTTCAAACCGGTGTCGACTGGTCGTCATTGAGCATGCTGAGGGAGGGAGGAAAACACGTGTGGCCACTGGCAGGTGCCTCGCAGCCACGGCGTTTACGTACTGGGCATGAAGTCACCCATTAGCGCGCTGTGTCGGCTCACCTCCACTGCACTGGAGTCTGGCTCAACACGCCTCTTCTGGCGATTCCTGCCATTGTACACCCCTTCGTTACGACCTCCCTCCGTCTTTCTCTAGTGTCCCGGATATCTGCATTTTCTGTTACGATCTCGACGGCGGCATAAACGACGATGTCGGGCGACAAGGATAAGGGCCCCGTGAACGTGAAGTTGCTCCTCATCGGGAACTCGTCGGTGGGGAAGAGTAGCCTGCTCTTGCGGTTCTCGGACGAGCAGTGGCTGCCGGAGGACGAGTCGAGCGCAACCATTGGTGTGGACTTCAGGGTGTGTGCATGCTTCTCAGTCCTCTTGGACATAGTGGTGCTGATGTCTGGGGTAGGTACACAAGATGGAGGTGAAGGGGCGGAAGGTGAAGCTCAGCATATGGGTGCGTCAGCCTTGGGTTGCTTATAAGCGGGTGGAAATGCTGAGTCGCGGCTGGCGGTCCGCTGGTGCGTGTAGGACACGGCGGGGCAGGAGCGGTTCCGGACGATCACGTCGTCGTACTATCGCGGGGCACAGGGCATCATCCTCGTGTACGACGTCGCGAACCGCGAGTCCTTCGACGCGCTTCCCCGCTGGTACTCCGAGCTCGAGACGTACGTGTCGCAGGCGGTGGTGAAGATCATCGTCGGGAACAAGGTGGACAAGGTGCGTGCCGCACTCAGCCTCGGGGCTGACACCCCGTCTTTGACCATGTTCGCCGCTCGTATAGGAGTTCTCCCGCCAAGTCACGTACGCAGAGGGACAGCGCTTCGCGGAGCGGATGAACTCGCTCTTTGTGGAGGCGTCGGCGAAGACGTCCACCGGGGTGAAGGAGGCGTTCCAGCAGGTGGTCGAGAAGATCCTTGACACGCCAGAGCTATGGGCCCCCGTCACCAAGAGGCCCGGTGTGGGTCTGAACGCGGACAACGGGAGCATGCCCGGCAGCATCAACCTCTCGGAGCCGCAAGGTAGCTCTGCCGAGGGTGGTGGTGGATGCGGTTGTTGAAGTCGTCTGCGCGTCGCCAATGAACGGTTCTGTGGCTTGTGCTTTCCGTTATGTTCCTTGCCGGATTGAAGTGGTGTACGATCTGTAGATACCTGTGTATAGTAGGTGGACGCTCTACGTTCGTGGGCTAGCGTATGGGATACTAATGGCTGTCTTCTTTCCTCATCGAGGACTATATGTTGACTAGATTTCTGCTCATTATGATCTCCACTGCGCGCGCGACCAGAACGGGAACCCGTATTCCGGCGGCCAACGGATATGAAGGAGGTTCACCGTCCTGGCGAGCGCCACCGATCGACAATCACTGAGTCGCCAAAGAACTGCACAATGGCGAGTGGCGCACACACGTCCGATCAGCACATTGTCTGTCAGCCCACTGGCGAGTCGTTCCCAACCTGTCAAGGCGAGTGGTCTCGATCAGATCTAGCGGCACCCTCGAAGAATGCAAGGTCCGACTTGTGTCAACCTCCCGCAATTCGATGTCAGCCCCGCCGGGAGGCTTGCCGCGATGCGTCATCGAGCGAGGCTGACATCCGTCATCTGTGGGCCATCGGACGTCAGCCTCAGATGTAGCTTCAGCAGCTGTCAGCCATCGATCATTCATCGCGGACGTCAGCCCCCACGGTATATAAGGGCGCAGAGGCTGTGAAGCAGCGATTGTCCGTGTTCTCTGCTTCCTTCACTCATGCGAGTACTCTCCGGTACACAGTGCCGCAAGTGCCGTGGCATGGCCCCGCACTCATCTCTCCATCAGGCGTCCTCGGGGTGGCAACGTAGCACACTCTGCAAGCTGGCACGCTTATCATCAAGCCGTGCTCACGGTCGAGTCCAATCCAGCAACTCTTAGTATCGGTGTGTATCATTAGTATCGTATTGCTAACCGGGAACTCTTCCCTGTCTCTAGGTACTCAGCAAACTTGGTATTCTGTCATTGTCTACAACGAGCAATCCCGGGAGGATTAATATGAGGCCTAATTGCTGTAGCCGATAGGCTGGCTGGAATCTTGAAATCGCCCGTGAATGAGTACCCAGCCGCTGTAGCTCCCCATCAGTGAGTTGGAGCATTCATTGAGACGAACTTATCAGCTAACGGCGCTATCTCTAACTGTTGATACCGCAACAATGTCATATCACTCCATTTCAACGACATACTGTACAAACACTACTCTGCCACAACCTCGATGTTGCATCCGGACTTAGCCCATTCCGACCGTGATTGTCGACGGCGCTTCACTGAGCAATGTTGAACTGGCCGGACTCGGCATAGACCTTGTCCTCGTTGCTGTGGGGAGCATGGTTCAAATCCGTGAACCCTTCAATTTTTCAAAAGCGCACTTACGTGGTATCGACGGCCCTCAAGACGTAGTGGCTGTCACAGAACCTCGTCAGCTGCCGTGCGATCAAATGCTGCAAAGCGGACACTTACCCAGCAGGCACGTTGGGAAGGCGGAAAGTAACCGCGCCGTTGGCGGTGTGGACGTTGTTGGCAACATCCCAGTTGCCGTTATTGTTGTTGCCAGCAGACGACAGCTCCAGGTTGAACTGGGCGGGGTCGCTGGGCTGGATCTGCCAGCGCTCGGTGACCGTCTCCCCAGAGTACCAGCCGGACGGCGTGTCCAGGACAAGGGCGCTAGCGACGGAGACGAGGAAGAAAAGAGAGCTGTGTGGTTTTGTCATGGCATGTCAGCTCGATCGCTGGTGAACACTGAAGGATTAGCGACATGCCTGAGAATCAACTTCATGGTGAGTGCGAAAGCTTGAAGGCGTAGAATGTGGGTTTCTTGCCTGGAGTTTGTGCTGCGACCGCGGGCCTCTTTATACGCACCAGGTACGGGGTCTTTCATGCACGTTCAACATCATGCGAGCTCACTACTCAATGCCGAAGATGTCGACTTGCTCATGAGTACTTGCGCGGTTCAATTCAATGTCCAACGTGGTCAGACACAGGGTCCCCGACATTGAAGATGGGGCACTCATCAAGGTTCCGGTACCTGACATCAGCTTCGTGCAGAGGTAGCCAGACCAGACCAGTCCAACGCACAGGCCACCGTGCTGAGCACATGAACCTGTGCCGTGACCCAGTGGTACGCGGCACTAGGTGGGTTTTATGGATGCAACACTGTTGCTTCCGGCATATGTAAGTCCTACCGCAGTTGACATCCAGCCATATAACCGCGGCTACCCTCGTTGCCTCGCAGTCATTGGCATTTGTTGAACATACACCTTTCACAGACTCGCGATACACATTAGTGTGCAGAGGATGGCATCGCAACGTGACATTGCGAGATTCTCTGGAAGCCTGTGCGAGACTTTGATTGTATGGGGAGGTCGTCATGGAAGGTGTTAAGGTGGACGTAAACCCGCCGTAGGGCGAACCTTGACATGCACGACACGGTGCAAAGGGGAACGTGCGTAGGGTAACGTTTGCAAAGCGGGCGCCATACAGCCGTACAGCCGTCCGCCAACAAAGTACGTACGACCAATAGCACACGTTTGACGGAGGTGACAACTTCTTTGAATAATGATTCGGACGAGGCCACAGGATGCCTAGATGCACCGTCATGAGCTTTTCAATGGAGGATGCGCACGAAAGTCTCCGGTCCTACGGTGGGGTGCCTCTGTATTTGTCCTGGGGTTGCTGTTCACGTTTTTACGAATAGTTTCGATACATTGCGTAATGTTCGCAAAACGAAGGCGCCGTGAGCACGCCGGTACCGGTCGTTCTCCGCATAACAGACAGTGCAGATGACCGAGGCTCGCTGAGATGCGAGCCAGGGAGTGGTGATCTCATTTAAGGCCGTGCATCAGTCCAGCATTGCAGCCTCCGCACACCCACCACCGATCCATGTGAGACAGACAGAGCTCCAGGATAATCGCCCTTAAGTAAGGGATTTAATATTGTGGAAGCGTTCTACATGGCGCCTATAAATAGGGCTGCAGATCTGAGATGAACTCTGTAAGCACTAGCCGTCGTCTTGTTCATTGGCCCAGTCTTCGTAATAGGCCAAGGGGTTCGGAATGAGTGTCACGGTATGCATGCTGAACATGTTCACTAGCCAACTGAAATGCAGACGTTCAGTAGCACTAACTCGGAGACATAATTACTTCACTGGTAATGTGAGTCACAGGGACCACTTCTTGTCTTCCCTGGGCGATACTACGTAAAATTTTTCGATCACGGAATACATCGAGTGTCCGCTGAATGGCATACTGCCTGTCCGTAATTGCTGGAGTGTGATAACTGTAACCGAAGGCCGAGTTTGAATGAACTCGGGAAAATGGAACGATTAAAAATGATATATGCTCCCGATGAGGATCGAACTCATGACCTCAGGATTACTGGCTCGACTATGAGCCATCATAGCGCGCTATGAGACCTGCGCTCTAACCAACTGAGCCACGGAAGCTACACTTTTGAACGCTCAATTTTGACTATAGTGCCACGCTGACACTCCTAATGCTGTGCCAAAAGTTCCTCAAGTCAATATGCACCAGAACTGTCCAAAACAAAAGTTCATATCCATGCTAGCATGTGGTGACATGCTACTGGCCATCTTCTAATAGTGGACAAATGATGAGAAGAGGGTGTCATAGCCTTGAGGTCTGTTCCTGTAAGCTGTTCAGCCTACTTGTCATGCACAAGTCATGTCATATGTGATCAATGATCCCACTATTTCATGACTCATGAGGCTAATGAGACTCCATGAAGCTTTAGTTTATCCAAGATTAATCCAGCTTCAGCTGACCTGGTTTTGTATGGAAGCACACAGACCAGGTCACCTTGGTCTGAACGATTGCTTAGTGTCATTAATAGTCACTTGCTTGCCCTTGTGTAGGGCTCAAAATTATTGAGGCCTGATGCCTGGTGGTCATGCCTGATTGCCTCATACACATATGCTGTCACCAGCAAGCTGACAACTCTGACTGCCCTGTTGGAGCATGGCAATCCATGCATGGACCGGCTTCAGCTACATTTATCTTCTGTATGTGACTCTTTCTGTGCTTGTTCCATATTTCATTTGTGCCCATTGCATGATGCTGATGAGCCCCTAGCTCAGTTACCCACCGAAAACGCAACCTACGGTCAATACACCAGTGTGCTAAGTCAGTACATTTGCTGCGCTGTCCATCCATTCGAGGAAATTGTGCAATGTTCGAAGCTCAAGCGTCCGTGTTCAAACTTCAAAGCCTTTCAGTGGCAGAGGCAAGTGGTTTAGAAGCGTCACTACATTGGTAGGACTCCAGAGCAAGTACATGGCTACGTCAACCTAGCTAG
>KV429101.1:100411-158124 GCA_001632345.1 Daedalea quercina L-15889
AGGACGACATATGTCCGGGTGTTTGCCCAGGCATCGGTCGCGCGTCGCGCTGTTTTTGTCCGGATGGCTACAGGCATAAGCCCCCCAAATAGACGGTTTCTGTCCGGATGCGATTCAGGCTTCCCCACATATAATCGGGGGTCCTAGCATACCGGCGGACTGCAAAAGTGATGGCGTCTGTCGCACTAACGCATCAAATTGCCATCATTGAGGTCGCCAAAGACTTCTGGCATCCGCAAGAACTTGAAGCTTGTAGTGTAAGCCACGGCCGAGAGTACCTTCTACGGTGCGTAGCAAGACAACGGTACCATCTATCGCCAGTCTTGTCGGCAGTGATAGCCGGTGGAGACGCAGGCCGAGGGCCGTACAAGGTCTTGCATCATAATGGCCCGAGCGTCGACCTGTTATAAAAGGCTCGTCGACCCGCAACGGGCCTTAGCTCTCCCAACTTTCTCCTTCTGAGCTCGACGCAGGTGCTGGCCGGTACGTCTCTTCCTGTCATTTAAGGCGTTCGTTGACGCGATCGATGTCTAGCCTGACGATTTTTGACGACCTTACGAGCCTTCATCTGACTGCAACCCCGTACTCACTGAGATCATGCGCTGCTCCACGGTTACGACTATCGCCGTCACGGCTGCGATCGCTCTGCCCGCACTCGCGGCACCAATTCCTGAGTTAGTCACATTCCCGTGTTATGCTGTTCAGTTGTTCATTATTCCTGTGTACAGCGTCCCTAGTTTCTACGACCTTGCTGAACGCGACGTGTCCGAGACCGATCTCTGGGACAGGACATTTGGCTCCGACGAGGAATTCGCTCTCTACTCTCGAGGGGTTCGCAACGGAGGCGGCCAGCCCCAGCCGCCACCGACAATCTTCCGCCCAGAGCACGAGGGCCACCAGAGGCGCTCGCGCTCTGACGAAGAGATCGATTTGTTCGCTCGAAAGGTCTCCAGTGGGGAGCAGCCCCGCCCACCACCAACAATCTTCCGCCCGGAGCATGAGGGCCACCAGAGGCTCTCGCGCTCTGACGAGGAGATCGATTTGTTCGCTCGAAGAGTCAATGGGGAGCAGCCGCACCCATCGCCCACATTTCCTCGCCCGCCTTCCGAGCGGGGTGGTCAACATGGACGCCGCTCCATGAGTGAACTGCTGGCTAGGATGTATATGGGCGCAGAGTTCGATGAGCTGGATTGACGGGTGTATACATGACGCTGTTTAGTACCACTTGTAGTAGGTTCGGAACAAGCTGCTTGCTCGCTCGGAGAAAACGTGCGTTTTCGTGCTCAATCGTATATTCGCACCAATCCAGAAGTACTTGCGGAACAAAATCATGTTTCGAAGGATCGGACACATTCCTTCAAGGTCACCGAAATTTCTTAATGTTAAACTGTAGAGACCGCGATACAGTGCCCATGTTTTGATTACTCTATGATCAACACTGATTGGACGTCCATGACTTTCCATACTGCCTCCGCGGCCGAGTGACTCGTCAAGATGCACCGTGTATTAAACCTTCCTCAGGGTACACTGTCTTACTGTCATTGTATTAATGCTCATACGAAGGTGCCTTACCTGCCCTGCCTGTGTCCCCGACTTCGTTGTTCATTGGCGCACTTAACAATTGACATTGCTTTTCACGACATATACGAACACAGGATGGTGCGATGACCACAAGGATCATCCTGCTTATCCCCCCCCCCCGTTTTCTTCGGCTTCGTTCGTCATCCTCGCCCTGGTATGTGCCGGACCACTGCTCTCCTTCCCACGGAGTGTAATCCTCCGCGCGGTACCATTCGGGTTTGGCCTCAATCGGCATAAATTCTGCGAGCTTGACCCATCGCTCGATTGGACGTGACATCGCTATGCGTTTCAGGGGACGCCTCCTAAACCTCTCGTTGACGAACACACTATACACGAATTGGTTCTCTCCTTTCGCCCGGCAGCTTTGTACATGTTCCCGTGGTGCCTCGAAAGCGATCTGGAGTTGGCCGCGACGATGAAGTAGCCGCATTCACGCGGGTTCGGGTACCTGACGAGATCATTCCTTCCCAATACGAATGGCGTATTATGAGTCGAGAGGCCAGCCAAACACCCAAAGAATTGTTGTGTTGCGGATGATCGGTCGAGGGAAGGGACTGAGGTTGCGGTGGTCAGGAGCAGGCTGATATTGTTCCGGTTGAATTAAGACTCGCAAACCCAGAAGCGCCCGAGCCACGGAACACTGCACCACTCCACAAGTTGGCCACTACATGATGTACCACGTCGTCCCGGATATGCGTGGCGGCAGACGCGTCGCTATGAGACCCTCTGGCAGGGTAACCTGCATGCTACCTATAGGTCTGATCATCTGGCGACTGGTGGAACCCACTACCTTGAGGTGCCTGAGTTATGTGTGCACTCCTGTAGACACGCGTAAACTTGATCCAAGTAGATATGGTAGATGAACATACCATCCTGGCACGCGCACCCTCCGTCCAAGGGGCCTCACCAAATACCAAGGCTAGACAGCCGTAATGTTGACCGCTGACCAACGACTTGGGCAAACAAACGGAAAAGAAAGATGGTCCTGGAGGCTTGGACTGACTTCGATATTGGTTACATTAGCTATACGGATATAGATAGTGCGGTAAACGAGTGATGGATGGGCCAGATGGAGTGTTTGCAACGAGAAGCGACTGTCTGGAAATTGTAGACTACCTGTACGCCGAGAGAACGAGTTCACATGGATACACCAAAAGAGACAAATAAACACCGAACACCTATAACTCGCCGATGCTCTCATGCAGGCACCTTCTACGGCCGCGAACCCCTCGCTTCATCATTCCGCGGTGCAGGTGCAATATTGAACGATGTGTTTATCGGGCTCCACCCATCCTCTGCGCGCTCCTCTGCGCGAATGAGGCTTGCGATGCTGGCCGTATGCCTGTGGCTCTTTTTCGCTTGGCTTGTCGCGCCGCCCTTGGGCTTCATCAGCGGAGTCGCCGACGTCGGTCCCGGCGTGATTGGCGAGCGGAAGGTGATGTCCATCTCCTCGTCCGACTCCCTGTCAGAGTCCTCGAGCTCGTAGTCCGACACATCGCGCATGATGCTCCCATTTGTGCCGCGCCCGCGCCTGCGCACTGGCTCCTCAAGGTCGTACAGCTCGTACTTCGATCGCTTGCCGCCGAATGTAGTCGAGCTAAGCCCGCCAGGGGGGAGGAGAGCGTTGGTGCCCTTCAGCTCGTCCGGGAGATACAGGTAGAAGCACGCGATGGCGAGGCACGAGCCGGCGACGACGTCGATGAGGTAGTGGTGCGTGAGGTACATCGTCGCCCAGTAGAGAATCGCCGTGTACGTCCAGATGTACTTGGTACACTGTGGGAAGAAGTGTGAGATGAAGAGGGCCTCCATGGTAGCACATGCTGAATGCAACGACGGGAAGGCACCGAATACGACGGGCGAGTTGCTGAAGGTGACCGTGTAGCCGTTCGAATGGAACAATCGGTCTATGCGGGCAAGTCCGGCCGGAGAGCCTGGCATCCCGTAGTTGGCGGGGGTGAGGCCGTAGATGAGCTCGTACCACGGCGGCGCACATGGGATGAGAATCTGGATGACGACGCCGATGAGATTCATGTAACCGAACGCCCTCCCCCAGAGGTGCAATGCCTCCTTCGTGCGGAAGAGCCAAAGGAAGACTGCGACGACGAACGGGAATACGAAATGGATGAGGCCGTACGGGAGCCAGGCGAGGATGTCCAGGGACCAGTGCGTCCAGCGAGTGAGGAGATCAGATATGTTAGCACCGTACAACACCGATTCGAGCGTCGGGAGGAGGACGACTGAGATCCCGGGCCGCCAGCTCACAGGGATGAAACGTGAGGTGTAGAATGTGAGGAGCCACGCGAAGATCGGGGTAGCCGGGATGAAAAACTGTGAGGTGAGGGGTATGAGGAGCGCTATGGCGTAGAGGATTGGTATCATGAGCTTGAGCGGGAAGCCTGGTACCTCCATTATAGTGAGCCAGAACGTAGCGAGGGCGATGTGGAAGATATATATGGAGTCGGAGAACGTCCACTGGTGCTGGTTGAAACGTCGGAGCGTGTCCTTTGGCGACAACGACTTGTCTAGTCGTCCTACTGCGGCAAGAAAGGCGGTCCATACTCGTTGAAGAGTGCGCAATATTGAAGTTTGAACGGACATCGGGATACTGCTCATAGTGCCGTAGTACGCTGTCAGCTCCAACGCATTCAGTACTACGCCAAGCGGTGTAACGCACCAGAAGTTCCTGTAAAGCTATGACAACAATCCACTAGCTGAACGTCCTTGTCGACGCAGAGCCCAAGCCTGGCACAGCCCGTCCCGGTGGTTGTGGTCGAAGTCGAAGATGGACACTGGCAGTTACGCGCTGGGAGAGCGGTGAGCCCGGCAGCGCTGGCTTTGGCACGTGCTCCCTCTTCCTACAGCACAAGTTCCCCGAGGACGGCATTCCTGCTGCGCGACAGCCATGCTTTCCCACTCACTCTCACTAACGCCGACTTCCTCGCCTTCTCGCCATCTCGACAAACGGCTTCAGCACACATGAAATTGTCTGCAGCTCTAGCCGTGCTCGTCGAGCTGAAGGGATGTCTTCAGTTCGGCTTCGTTCCGACGCTTCGCGCGATTCTGCGATCACCCATTTTGCTTCTACGTCCGCGCGCAATATCGCGGATCTTCATGAACCACGTATGGAGTGTATACGGAGACGGAATAGACGCAAATTCGCGCTATGTGAAGGAAGGGCTCGTATCAGCGAACGCCCAAGGGGTGGTCTTGGACGTCGGTGCCGGTTCGTAAAGGCTATCACTACCCGGAAGGAATAGCTCTGATACATTTGATAGGCTATGGTCACACGGCGAGATATCTTGACCACGCGAAGGTTACAAAGTATATCGCTCTTGAGCCTAATGTGCTCATGCACAGTGAGATTCGTCAGCGTGCCAATGCGGCTGGCTGGACTGAGGGCGAAGGGACGCTCGTCATCCTGCCTTACGGTGCGGAAGACGTGGCTACCATCATGTCTGCTCTCGGGGGACCCCATTCAGTCGACACTATTATCTCCATCCTCTCACTCTGCTCGGTGCCTGACCCAAAGAAGACAATATGTATGCTCGTCGACCTTGTGTTGAAACCTGGAGGCCAGCTGCTGTTCTACGAGCACGTTCTCAGTCCCAGGGTAGATGTCGGATGGTGGCAGCAGTTCTGGACGCCTCTTTGGAGACATGCGATGGATGGATGCTGTCTGGACCGTCCGACGCATGAGTGGATCAAACAGATGGACGTCTGGAGCAAGGGCGAGTTGTGGGGTCTGCCTGACGAGAGTGAGGAGCATCTTTGGTGGCACCGTGTAGGCAAATTTGTAAAGGCAGGATGACGGTCTCTCTGGCATACGAATCTTTATCTGGCGTCAATTTATCGTGTAGATCTTCGTATTGCATTCAAGCGCAGTCCATTGAATGTATGATATCAAAAGCGTGATACGTCCGTGACGGTCTTGAGCGTTTGCTTCCAGCAACGACGGTCAGGCCGGTATGTGGACAAGCTGAACATGTCTGGTCCGATTTTTCGGGAAGTACTAACGTTCTCAATATGCTCTTGACGACTTCTCGACTTCTCGCATAAATACGTCCTTTGCACCCCGCAGTTGGGTGTGAATACTAGGTCTGTGGTGGCACAGACTCATAGTCATGAACTAATGATGGTGCTATTCCGTGGACCGCCAGCCTTCACTGGGGCACACGCTTCACGGAACTGGGACGCTTCCTATGCCTGAGTAATCTCATCCACGGTCAGTCAGACAAGAGTAAGTCCCCAATTCTTGAAGCCAACAACGCACACTAGCTGTACTTATCGATCAGCGCTCGCGTGACTGGCAGGCGACAGAAGCGTACATGGCATAGTACGGTACGTCGTAGTGGCGCTGGCAAATATCTCGTGATGGTCAATTCCGATAACTCTCGTGCGTATAAATCCGAGTGGTGTGTGAGGCCGATTCAGACGCACAGTACACTCCTCCTTGCAAACACCGATAACGCACTGGCGTGCTTCCACAGGTCGTTACGGGGTCCATTTGCCCCGTAGCATTGAACGGTCACAACCTGCGAGCCGGTACCGTCTAGCATTCGCCTCAGCAATATGGATTTTACCACGAGCCGGACGCCATATGTCGCCCTGACCCCAGACCAGTCAACGTTCGATTCTGACATACCCCTCGCTCACTTTGACGTCAGCGAGCCTGATTCAGCATCGAGACGACCCACTGGCAGTGTCAATAATCAAAGGTCGTTTCAGAACAGCCTCACCACGAAATGGAGGAAGTTTTTTTCCAAGTGCAACATGACGTGCGAGAACAATATAGGGTTGTTGCTCATTACAGTGTCGGGCGCATTTGCCTCGATGATGAATACTCTCGTGAAAAAGCTGAACAGCATCGACCCACCGGTCCCAATTCTCGAGGTACGTATACCTTGACGGGTCTCGCTCATTATAACCCTACACTCACCGGCCCATCCAGCTCATCCTTGTTCGCATGGTGAATGCCTCTTATCGTCGACGTGCCTGCACTTTTAATGTGCTTGATTCTTATACAGTTGATGACGGGGGCCGCCTCCCTGTTGTACATGTGAGACTCAGCTTCAGAAATGGCAGCGTGAGCTTATGCAGAGCAGGTGGATAACGAACGTCCCGGATCCGCTCTTAGGACCGAAGGGGGTCCGAGGGCTTTTGGCGCTAAGAGGCGTCCTTGGGTAAGTCACCACTGGCATCGACATGGATAGCGTTGATACGAAATTGGGAATACTGGCTAGTTTCTTCGGTATAGCCGGATTGTACTTTTCCCTCCAATATCTATCTGTCTCGGACGCGACGGTATTGCAGTTTCTCGTGCCAATGTGCACAGGTATCCTCGGTGCGCTAGTCCTGCAGGAACATTTTGCTCGTGATCAAGCATTTGCTAGTCGTAAGTCGTATCATATCCGACCCGATTTCTACAGAAGTACTAAACGGAGGTAGTACTCAGTCTCGCTGGCGTCGTGCTCATTGCGCGGCCGGCATCCCTCTTCGGACATACAGTGAGCAATCCTCAGGCTGAGACAGTAAGAAATATTCCCGCGGTACTCGAGGGCAGATCGGACTACATGGAGGCCACTCCCACCCAAAGACTGGGTGCAGTTGGGTAAAATTCAATTGGCAGTAGAGTTAGGACGCTTTATGTTGACACCGTCACAGGTTCGGCCTGGTTGGCGTCTTCGGTGCCACTGGAGCATGTAAGCGCGTCTCAACTTGGGGACACCGTTCACAATTGCTGTCTGACCGCTGTTTCTCTAGATACGACGATACGGGCTGTCGGAAAACGCGCACATGCCCTTCACAGCGTGGTTTCATACACAGTACAATGCACCGTCGTGTCTGTGGTCTTGTATGTTGTACCTCGACGACGCACGAGAGTTGGCCTCTGATGTAGGCATACCCCATCAGAATGTTGGCCCTACGAACTCCAATTGTCCTTCCAACCAGGTTGGATTGGATAGGCATGTTTCTTGCCATCGGGATTTGTGGTTTTATCTACCAGGCATGTTTTTGTCGTGGCGTCGTACTCTGAGTTCAATACTCATGGATTGACTTCTTCAGGTGCTTTTTGCGATGGGCTTACAAAGAGAGACGGCGGGTAGAGGCACTATGGCTGTCTACGTACAGGTACGGTGCAGTCGCTATCATCGAGGCGACCTAATTCATTCTACGTTACCCGGGATCACTGGCAGGTCGTTTACGCAACGATCCTTGATACTGTGTTCTTCCACTCTACACCGAATCTCCCGTCTGTTATTGGGACGTCAATTATCACATCATGTGCTATATACATCGCCGTGAGTTACTCGCCCCGCTGCCAGGCGCGTAGAATTTGCGAAGAAACTGATACTTGACATATGTACCAGATCTCGAAAAAGAATCCTGACGAGCGTAAGAGACAACAGAGTCTCCTTTCATCTCAGGGCGCAGATCACTCCCTGGAGGAAGGTCTTCTTGACTACCAGGACCAAAATATTGAACCACCTGAAAGCAAGGACGACGATATGACTATTTCTACCAATCCGATCGAACGGCCAGAATTGTCTTTTGAAGGGTTGACCAACGACGAAGATGCTCCGCATGCGTCATAGGCACGGACACATTGTTTGTCAGGCTGTCTGTTACAAGGTCTGAGGGTGCGCTCACGGAAATCGGTGACACAAGCGGCGAGTACGGCCGGCGGCAGTGAACCTCAACGGAACTGCACGCCCGGAGTTGTTGGATGGCAGGCACTTTTTACCTTTTCTGTATGTAACGTGTCGCGGAAATCCTCTCTGGCGAGTGCACGTAGGCTGTAGAAAATTGAAATGACTCGCGTTTCGGCCTCACGTTCGAAGCTGTATAAAATGCCACTACTTAAGTACTTGATAACATAGCTGTAGTTACTTCATCGAGGCCTCAATAGTACTATATATATGAATTCACGTCGAGTGCGTACATCATGTGGGCCACGCAGAGTAGGTATTATTTTGGACTCTGTTTGAGCCTCTCAGACGTCCGAGTTGACTAGGACTGACTGGTTACTGAGTCCAAAGACGGCGCACAATTGCGGCGGGCGTGCGTCCCACGTTGCCATTTGAGTCTCCGCTTTAATCCGAGTCGCCCTAGAACATCCGTCGCGTTCCCTTTTCGCCCCATCCCTCGCGGTTCATCACCCTCTTACGCCCCCTCCATCGTCCAACTCACTTCTAGTCCTCAATGTACGTGTCTTTGCCTTCGTCTGAAAATGTGATACGTTGTGGTCGGATTTGCTGGGTCCGCACAATGAGGAACGCGTGGCGTTGCTCGCGTTCATTCCTTTGTGACTGCTGCGTTGGCGCAATGCATGCTGACGTGCACTTTCTAGCATGCGTGAAATTGTTCACCTCCAAACTGGCCAGGTATGCTTTGTCTACTACCGCAGTACCATGCAGTTTCTGACGTGGTACGACCTATTCCAGTGCGGCAACCAAATCGGTACTATGTACGACGTCTAATCTTCACTGTATCGACTAATGGCGCGTCTGCAGGTGCCAAGTTCTGGGAGGTCGTCTCCGATGAGCATGGTATTGACACGGATGGGATGTACAAGGGTACCAATGATGAGCAGCTCGAGCGGATCAACGTGTACTACAACGAGGTCGGCGCGAACAAGTATGTTCCGCGTGCGGTGCTGGTCGATCTGGAGCCCGGCACCATGGACTCCGTCCGGTCTGGTCCCCTCGGCAGCCTCTTCCGCCCCGACAACTTCGTCTTTGGCCAGAGTGGAGCGGGTAACAACTGGGCGAAAGGACGTAAGTGTCGTTGTATGCCTTGCGCGCTTACACGTATTCGCTTCCACTCGTCGTACGCGACGTGGAACGCGTTTTCTTTAAATTTTGAAGCTCACAGACATCTCTAGATTACACGGAGGGTGCCGAGCTTGTTGACTCTGTCCTTGACGTCGTTCGCAAGGAAGCTGAGGGTACCGATGCGTTGCAGGGTGAGTTGGTATCCGCAAAATTGGCTGTGACATGGTGTTGTCACGTCACGTTGGTGTTTGTGACTAACACATTGCCTAGGCTTCCAGATCACGCACTCGCTTGGCGGTGGTACCGGTGCTGGCATGGGTACTCTGCTCATCTCGAAGATTAGGGAAGAGTACCCTGACCGCATGATGGCCACGTACTCCGTTGTTCCGAGTCCGAAGGTCTCCGATACCGTCGTTGAGGTTCGTTATGTCGCACGAGTGGTTGTATTCATTGTCTGACGGATCGCACTACTTTAGCCCTACAACGCGACGCTCTCGGTTCACCAGCTGGTTGAGAACTCTGACGAGACGTTCTGCATTGATAACGAGGCGCTGTACGACATATGCTTCCGGACACTCAAGCTGTCAACACCGACGTACGGTGACCTTAACCACCTGGTCTCCATTGTCATGTCTGGTATCACGACCTGCTTGCGCTTCCCTGGTCAGCTCAACTCTGATCTAAGGAAGCTCGCTGTCAACATGGGTGCGTTGATGTGACGATATGGTTGGTAATCGACATCCACTAATGGCGTGTCTGTAGTTCCTTTCCCTCGTCTTCACTTCTTCATGACCGGCTTTGCTCCCCTTACTGCCCGTGGCAGCCAGCAGTACCGGGCCGTTACCGTTCCCGAGCTCACGCAGCAGATGTTCGATGCGAAGAACATGATGGCCGCGTCTGACCCCCGCCATGGTCGTTACCTGACTGTAAGGTAGTTGGCCCTTCATTTAGTTTGCCCTAACATTTTTTCAGGTTGCAGCTCTATTCCGTGGCAAGGTTTCCATGAAGGAAGTCGAGGAGCAGATGCAGAACGTCCAGAACAAGAACTCTGCGTACTTTGTGGAGTGGATTCCGAACAACGTCCAGACCGCTCAGTGTGACATTGCTCCTCGGGGCCTCAAGATGGCCGTCACGTTCTTGGGTAACTCAACTGCCATTCAGGAATTGTTCAAGCGTGTCAGCGATCAGTTCACGGCCATGTTCAAGAGGAAGGCCTTCCTTCACTGGTACACACAGGAGGGTATGGACGAGATGGAGGTTAGCATCTTGCTCGTTGAACAGTATTAGCGATGTTGACAATATGTCCCTAGTTCACCGAGGCCGAGTCGAACATGCAGGATCTTGTTGCCGAATATCAGCAATACCAGGATGCTACGTACGTCCGCTTTCATCATGAGTAAGGTCGTCAACTCACTTTACTTTGCAGTGCTGAGGAGGAGGGCGAATACGAAGAGGAGGTCCCTCTCGAGGAGGAGTAAACATCTTCGTCTCTTCCACGGTGTATATTGTTGGCGGTGCTCGTATGATCCTCAAAAGCTCTATTAGGTACTCCCCCCTTTATTGGTCGCTTTTCAAGTTCATCGCATGTCTCTACTCTACCCTCGGTCCGCGCTGGCACCAAGTTACCCCTAGTCTGCATACCTGTGTCCCTCCGATCATTAGCTTCTCGTCTCACGAATTGATGTCCTTTCCGCGGGTTTGCTGTAGCTCATGGTTTGATTGATTAAGTGGACCATGTCTGTCTGCATTGAGTTGTCTTCGTCCAGTGTATTCTGCTCGGGCGGGTAGGTGGCTAATTGTGAGTACTTCTGTCTGTTATGTGTTCACATTTTCATTCAAGTGGTCTGAGCTCAGGTCGTTGGAAAGTCATCTTATTCTTAATGTTACTGACCTACGCCGAGTTATCGGCTGATGCTACGTTGGGCATATGTTGGTGACTTGCCATGTCCATCTCGCGGATTCCCCCCGAAGCACGCGTATGTTGACATGCTACCCAAGACCTGGCATCGCTTTTGTCGTCAAACGATAGGTACTTTGGTTCTAACGCTCTTCATCAACCGGTGGGTGGATGTTACCCCAAGATAAGCGATTCGCGCTGTCTGATTCACTCAAAGATAGCAGTCTCAGGCAGTTACTGTCGAAAACAGCATATGACAGTAGGCCGATTCTGATGCCGCCCAAGTACACCGAAAATTGTGTGTTGACGAATACATCGTGCCATGCAATTTGTTTACCTCGCTGCCGTGCCTTGAGCTGACGACCGCATCACGGAGCAGTGAGCCCAGGGCAATGTCACTCGAGAATTCGCAAATGTACACACAGACAGACGGTCGAGCGCTCCCGATCTAGCACGGAGGGAGGCAAGTCCCGACCGAGATTGCCTAGTCAGGCAGTAATCCCCTCCTCCTTTAGATGCCCATCAGAGGCCCGACTGATCGTGAGACGAGTGAATGACCAAACGATGTACCGGAGTGGTCGGTCTGTCACGGAGAGACAAGACGAACAACTTCCGGGGCCGAGAGTATATATGTCCTCTTGCGTCGCCGCAGGTATGTCGCTAGGCGTTTCCTCCTGCAATCTCATTCTCAACATGCATCCGGACAGCTTCTATCGCGTCCGCCTCCTCAAGGACTTCATCCGGATCATCGTCGTGCCTTGGACCACTTTGTTTATCCTTCTGCGAACTACCGAAGCACGGCTAGGACTATGGGCTATTCCCGCCTACGTCACCTTCACCGTTGTTTGGGCCTATGCACGACTCCAGTATGCAGACTGGATGCAGCTGCGCGAAGCACGCCGCATGGGGGCGTGTCCTATCCCACGGGTCCGCGGTAAATGGCCAGGCAACTTCGACATATACCTCCAATTGATCAACGCATACAACACTACGTATCTCGGTTCCTTCCACCTGAGGTTATTCGAGGAGTATCAGACTACCACACTCAATCTCCGGTTGCTCTGGCAAGATTTTGTAAGTCTCGTCATTGCCGCGGATCATTCTACGCGTGCCTGTGCAACTCCACACCGGAATTGACACCCCTTGGAACCCGAAATGGCATTGGCATGTTCCACGGCAGGGCACTGATCCATTTGCAATAGATCCTCACTATGGACGAGAAGCACATGCGCTTCATATTGGCCACGGGCTTCGAGCATTTTTGGAGAGGCGTAGGGCAAAAGGAGCGGATGTGAGTAACGGCTCTATTAGCAGAATGGGCTCAATTCACCTTGCTATAGGGAGGCATTTCTCGGCGCTGGTATCTTCAATCGTGACGACCAGGATTGGAAGACGGTGAGCAGATCGTAACAGGTTGTTGAGGTTGGCTAAGTCCTACCATAGCATCGGACACTTGCTCGGCCATTCTTCTCGCGTGATCGTGTTACCGACTTCCAACTATTTGAGAGGTACGCCGACCGCACACTGTCACTCATGTCATCAATGTGCGAACGCGGCGAGCCAATCGAAGTGCAAGACATGTATGCAAGGTTCACTTTGGACGCCGCCTCCGAGTTCCTCTTCGGTAAGAATGTCGATACCCTTTCTGGCCGCCTCCCGCAACCTGGGGGAACGAAGATGAGCGCCAAGGGCTCCGCAATCGCCGACGAGTTTGGCTCCTTCGCGCAAGCGTTCGAAGCTGCACAGGAGCTCATCATGCGGAGGGTCCGCCGCGGGTACTTCTGGCCTGCGTACGAAATGTTCAAGCAGGACCCACATAGAAAGCATATGGCCGTTATCGAGAAGTGGCTGGAGCCGCTGGTGCAGAACGCTTTGCAGAACAAGGCCGATATGCTGAAGTCCGGGTTCAAGAATCCATTGAACCAGAGCGTGTTTCTACAATATTTGGCGGACAATACAGAAGGTTCGTGCTGGATAGCATATACATAAGCGTCGAGGATTGCCGACTGTGCTCTTCATGCAGATCCGAAGGTTATGCAGGATCAGCTCTTGAATATTCTGTTGGCCTCTCGGGACACGGTTGGTATCCAGTTCTTATTGTCCCAACATTTCCGACCTCACGCAACTTGCACCAGACGTCTTCACTGCTCACATATGTCACATATTTCCTCGCCATGCATCCCGATGTTGCGAGGCGACTACGTGTAGAGGTCTTGAAGCATTGCGGTGTGGACAAGGCTCCCACGTTCGATGACATAAAGAACATGAAGTACAGTACGTTCACATACGCACTCATGAGGGCGCGGTCAGTTGACGGATATACATGCGCAGTGCGTGCTGTGATTAACGAAACATTACGTATATTCCCCCCTGTAGCGACGAACTCAAGAGAAAGCAGAGCGCACCCCATTATCCTGCCAAAGTCTGATAGCACATATCCGGAGCATACGGAATCCCTCTACATGCCTCCTCTAACGCCGATAGCGTATTTCCCCATTCTCGTGCAGCGTAATCCAGCGCTTTGGGGCTCAGACGCGGATGTCTTTGACCCGGAGCGCTGGTTGGATAAACGCCTATCGAAGTTCACCGCAAATCCTATGATGTTCACGCCTTTCAGCGCTGGCCCACGAATTGTAGGTGCTCTAGTTGCTTTCACATGCAAATGCTCAAAGTCTTGCTTGATCCTTCGTTCCAGTGTATCGGCCAGAACTATGCTCTCAATGAGGCTTCATATTTTCTCGTACGCTTCGTGCAAAGATTCGACACATACACCCTTGCTCCAGAAGCTCAGCCTGCTGGCTCACTCCCGCCACCCGAATGGAAACAAGGCAAGGGCCGAGAAACGTTCGAGAAGCTGTGGCCAAACTCTGCTTTGACGAATTATGTCAAGGCATGTGACTTCCCTTCTGACATTTTTACTCGCCTCACACTCTCCTTGTTAGGGTGGTCTGTGGGTTCGATTAAGCCGCGCGCAGTCGTAAGAACCACGTCGGAAAGCATCTATGATGCTGAGTAGCCGCTTATGTCTACGCCTTTGGACGCTGTTGGTTATTTTTATGTTGCGACATACCCTAAATTATATACTAGAATTGAGATCAATATGAAATGGCATGTGAGATCATCCAACCTCGCAACTGTAGTGCAGTCAATGCGTCGTTGGTGCGGGAGGAGCTCGGAGGCGCCAGAAGGCAGTTCGGTCGAGACGACTTGCCAAATCTGGACGACGTGTGAGGCCTTGAGGGCCAATAGTACCGCGGAGGAGCTGCGCCCTGTCACCTCACCGCGACTGTGCTCCCGCTCACCAGCCCCTCCTCTGCTGTCGCTCTTTACCGTCACCTCTTGGTACTCCGAAACGCTTCGAGAGCGTTTCCCTAGGCTACCAGAATGTCGAGCTTGTCGCACGTAGGAAAGGGAGTGATGCGGGTGGCGAAGAACTATACGAAGGGTTACTCAGATGTCCAGGCGAAAGTGCGAGACGCAACGTCCAACGACAAATGGGGGCCGTCCGGTACACAGATGAATGAGCTTGCGCAGCTCACATATAACCAGTATGTCATTGATGTTTGGGTCACAGAGGATCCTCATCGACCACTCGCCTAGGAACGACTTCATTGAGATCATGGAGATGCTCGACAAGCGGCTCAATGACAAGGGAAAGAATTGGAGACACGTATTCAAAGTAAGCTGTAGAATGCCGTATGCGGGTTTTAGGCCCGTAACTTAACTTCGCCAGTCTTTGACGGTCCTTGACTATCTCCTTCACGCCGGCTCGGAGAACGTCGTCTTATACTTCAGGGATAACATCTACATAATCAAGACGCTGAAAGAATTCCAGTACATCGACGAAGAAGGCAAAGACCAAGGCGCCAACGTCCGTCAGAAGGCGAAAGACATCACCAACCTTTTGCAGGACGCATCGCGTCTGCAGCAGGAGCGCCGCAACCGCGCAAGTATGCGCGATCGCATGACGCGTGCAGGTACCTTGGATGGGGAGTTTGATGACGAGAACTCACGACGGCGCTCACAAAGCCTGCCCCCGCGCCGTAAGGAGACGGATGCAGACCTGCAGCGTGCGATTGAGGAGAGCAAGCGAAGCTTGGCTTTGGAGCAGGCCAAGGGGAAAGAAGATCGCGACCTCCAGGAGGCGATCCGACTGAGCGAGGAGGAAGAGGAGAGGCGAAGAAAGGCTATTGCAGATGCGAGCGGCTCTGTGTTCGATGACCACAGCCAGTACGTTTCTGTATCACCTGTCACGGTCGTCAGACTAACCAGCTGATCACAGGAATGCAAACGGGAACGGTAACAACCCTTTCCCTCTCATCGACATGTCTGCTCCGGTGCAGCCGCAATACACAATACAGCCTCAGTATACCTCGTTCAATCCGTATCAGCAGCAGATGCAACAGGAGGCCATGCAAGCGGACTATCTTCGACAGCAAGCCGAGTGGCAGCAGCAGCAACTGCAGCTCCAAGCACAGCAGCAGGCGCAGTTGCAAGCTGCTCAGCAACAGGAAGAGTGGATGCGACAACAACAGATGCTTGCGCTCCAGCAGCAGCAGCAACAGCAACAGCAACAGCAACAACAGCAATTCCTGCTTGCACAACCCACTGGATTTGGGTAGGCTGTTCTTATCGCGTCAACTACTTCATGTATTCTGACTGAGCCTCACGTAGCTCAAACAACCCATTCGCACCATCCACGTCGCCAAACCTCTCATTGTCGACATCGAACGTATCGTCTTACTCATCCAACAACTCCTTGACAGCCTCGCCCGCTCCGCAGAGTGCGGGCCCTTCATTCAACTTGCAGGGTACATACGCGAACGGCGGACCGAGCACAAATCTGAGCAGCAGCCCGGCGACCTCGCCACCACCGCCGTCCCATTCTGCGCCTCCAACGCAAGGCACGTTGAGCGTGAAGACACGCAACGACGAGCAGCACGCACACCTTGCGAACCTCTTTGCGAATCGCGACGACGACGGTATCGATACGTTCGGAAACTTTGGCCAGCTGCGGTGCGTGACATTGGGCAATGCACATTTGCTCCTCAGTACACTGATATATCGATGCAGGTACGGTCAGCAAGCCAGCCGACTCGTTACGCAGTCTACGGGTCAGCAGTCGGGTCATAATCCCTTCCATCACCAGCAACAGCAGCAGACTAGTGATCAGCCTTTCTTCTCGATATGACCGTTTCCCCGCTGCGAGACGCCTGAGAGTATCCTTCGTCTTGCTCCTCTACGTTAATGTGCACCTTCATATGCCAGTCCCTGTCTCAAGTCTTCTAACGTGTATACCACCGTACTCGAACGCTCCTTGCTTCGGATTAATCTGTTTTCCTCATTGTTCGGGAATGCACATGAATAACTCCTGATGATTTCCAGAACACTATGGATTGGGAGGCAGCGGCTATATACAAATGCTAAGTGTGATTCCATAAGCAATTTCGCCACTTGCTGTACGATGGCCCGTACGTCCGTTACGGCTCCAAATGTGGCCTACGCAGTGAGTTATGGTGTTATTGTGACCAGTGAACTATAAGCTTGATATGGAGTCTATCAATACTTACTAGTTACTAGTTACTACTGAAGTTCGTTAAGAGATCAGGGCATCCTAAGATTCTTAAGATTAATCCAGCGTTCTTGCAAACCTTGTACTCAACACGGCGCTGGCGTGGAGGGTGTGTGTCGAACCTTGTACCGGACATAGTTATGTAACTACTTATTAGGTCCTCAGATAGAAGCATTGGTTCTCACGACTTCAAATCGTATTATCCAGCGGGAATAACACCGGTCTAGCGCCGTCACTGACAGCGACAAGAGGACACCGAGGTTCGCCGGGGTCAGCGACCGACTACTACCATGGCCACACTGTTCTCTCCCTTGCGGCAGACCTACCGCTATCTCGTACGTTTTTGTAACATAACTATGTCCTGAGCTAATTGAACTCTTGGGTGCTGTGCGCTTCAACAGCAACGACAGGCGCACGAGCAACCCGTCATCTTCTACTCATGCGTCCTCGGCCTCATAGGGCCTGTCATGCTTGTAACCGTTCCGCCTATCCGTGAGGCATTTGGCTACAAGTCGCCGGAGCGAGTCCCCACGACCTACCCACGTAAGTTACGATGTCACATCTCTGCGGACCGACAAGTATTCACTCTAGGTGGCTGCAGTCCCGAACCGGCCGAGGAGACCTGTGCAGGGCTACGAGGATGAATGAAAGTTGGGACTGGGCTTTCTATGTATCGCAGATTAGGCACGGTGCCGAACCAGATATGTCGAAAAGCTGAGGCCGCACGTTGAACTCGTCCCTTCTACCCCTTATGCCAGGTGTTCTCTGGCTTTGTGTTCAACATTTCAGTCGACTCAAGCCCTCGTTGGCAGACATGCCACGTATTCGACACATTGATTTCTCGCTCACAACACCTCTGCCATCCTCCGCGAAAAGCCACGCTGCGTCGTACTTCCCGGGGTGGCTGTCGCTTGCTCCCCGGAAGCGGATGTCTCCCACTCGATCATGATTGTGTGGGTATGTACAGGGCTACGAAGCGATGATAGACACCAAGGCCAATTCGCAAAGAACGTTACTGTGCTTGGTACCAGGAACCTATGCCACAATAGCCAATGTGGTGTTGAGTGAAGGTGCCCGCGACGGAGGCGTGGATCACAAAATAAAAGGCTGTATCGACAGCGCAAACCAAGGGAACGATTTCTCTCGCGAAGTCGCCTTTGGGTACAGTCGTGCCGCGCCGCGCAAAACCTTCAAATAGTAGTACTGATGAGTATAGAACATTGCATTCTCAATGGATGTCTAGCGCTACATGCGTTTTAATGACTGCTGAATAGCCTACAGCCTTCTGGCGCCCTGTCTACTCCAGAGTAATATACAGGTGCTTGCTCGTCAACACCGCCTTCGCACCGGGGATGAGCACAATCGTCTGCGTGTTGTCGATGATCATCGCGGGGCCCTCGATGACGTCGCCGGTATCGAGGGACGGCAGCAGGTACACAGGCGTGTCGTCCACGCGGCCCACGCGGTCAAAGTACACGCTCCACGTCGTGTCTGCCTTCCTCCCGGCCACCGCGCGCGTCTGCATCCGCGCGACCTCCGCGAAGACAGACTCGCCGAGGGTGTCGAACGTCTTCCCGATGCCGCGCACCTTGATGTCATCGACGATGACCGCCTTGGTGTCGAGCAGGAACCCGAATTCGGCCTTGTACACGCGCTTGAACGCCGCCTCGAAGTCCTCGTGCCCGTCGCCGTCCGCCGCGTGCGGGAGCACCATCAGCGCGGTGTCCGTCCCGTCGAAGCGCATGTTGAGCATCCGCTCCGTGTGCACGTGCTCGCCCTCGAAGCCCTGCCGCGCGAGCTCTTCGCGCACGTCCGCGTCCAGCTTGTCGAGGCGTGCCAGGAGCGTCGAACGGTTCTCGGGGGTGTAGAATGTTGATGACGGTTGCTGCAGTTCATACACACTGGTGATGAATTCGTCGTCAGATGGTCTGACATTGTTCATCGTCACAAAGACTCACCGGTCGGCGAGTGCCAACCCATATGCCGAGAGGATGGAGCTGTATCTGTGGATAAGAATGGTCTTGATGCCCAACAACTGTGCAATTTCGCAGGCATGCTGACCACCCGCACCACCGAAGCTCGCCAAGCTACCACCACGAAGTCAACATCCGAGTTTCTCATGAAACTCAAGACAGAGTATGGAACTTACATGTGCTTCGATAGGGCGTAACCCCTGGCCTCCGTCAGCGCACGGATGGGCCGCGCCATGGTCTCGTTCGCAACCTTGATGAAGCCGTACACGATCTCGTCGAGGTCGAGCTGCTTCTCCTGGTTCGCGTTGATCTCCTTCGCGAGCACCTCGAACGCGGAGCGCGACGCTTCCGTGTCGAGCGGCTCCTTCTCCGACTTGCCGAAGATCTTGGGGAAGTAGTCCGGCACGAGGCGGCCCAGGACGAGGTTCGCGTCGGTCACCGCGAGCGGGCCGCCCTTGCTGATCGTCACACGTCATGTAAGTCGTTGGTGCATGAGGGGGCGCGTCGGACACTGACCGGTAGCACGCAGGGCCGGGCTCCGCGCCAGCACTCTCCGGGCCGGCGAGGAAGAGCCCGTTGCGGAAACTGAGGCAGGAGCCCCCGCCTGCCGCGACGGTGTTGATGTCGAGCTGCGGCGACTGGATCGTCACGCCCGCCGTCGTCGTCTCGTACACGACCTCGTAGCGGCCATCGAAACGCGACACGTCCGTGGACGTCCCGCCGACGTCGAGACTATGCCACCATCAGTCAACACGCATACACGCCCTAGAAGGGAGCCACGCACCCAATGACGGGGTGCCTCCTCTGCTCGTCCCAGCTGGTCAGGGCGTACCCGACCACACCGCCCGCAGGCCCGCTCAGGATGCTCTTCAGCCCGGTAAAGTTCGTCAAGTCGAGCAGGCCGCCGTCGCTGCCCATGAACTCCACGCGCGGGCTGCGGAGCGTGCCGTCCTTGAGCTTCTCGTCGAAGCCCGCGAAGAACCCGTCGAGGTAGTCGCGCAGGATCGGCGTGAGGTACGCGTCAGCGGTGGACGATACGCCGCGCGGCACCATCTTGATCATGGGCAGCAGGCGCGACGACTCGGAGACGTGCGTGAAGCCGATGGAGCGCGCGAGCTCGCCGATGCACCGCTCGTGCTCCGGGAAGGTGTACGAGTGGCAGAAGACGATCGCGATGGAGCGGAAGCCGCCGTCGTAGAGCCCCTGGAGGTCCCGCCTTACGGACTCCAAGTCTGCGGTGCTGGGTCAGGCGGGGTGCGATGGAGGGGGTGAGGTCGGTCGTCACCTACCTGGCCGCTTCATGATCCTGACTGCCTCCCCAGACAGACCCTGCACGACGTCGCCGGGTCCCTCGGCGTCGCCCTGTCCGTCCCAGCCCCTGCCCCGGTATCCACGCTTGACCTTGCCACTCTCGTCAAACTGGACCGCGTGCTGCTCCGCCTGTGGGTCGGAGGTGTAGCCCACGAGCGTGACGCGCTCGTCCACCTCGAGCACTGTAGAGTAGAGCGGAGGCGGCCGGCGGATGTTCAGGTCGAAGATCTTCGGCCGGGCCTGGTTGCCGATGAGGAGGAGATCCTTGAAGCCCTTCGTGATTAGTAGCGCGTGCATGTGACCCTTGCGCTCGAGAAGGGCGTTTGTAGCTACGGTCGTCGACAGGCGAATGTAATCTGCCAAGGTCCTGTTAGGAACATTGACTTTTGGGCAGAGTAGAAGCGCACCGATCTTGCTAGTCTCCAAGACCTGCCCACGGGGGATCTTCTCTCCAGTGGCAATCTCGAGCACTCTCCGGATACCCTCGGTCGGTGCATCCCGGTAGTTGTTGGGATCCTGTGAGACTGGTCGTTTGCGTGATGAGCCGGAGTACTAGGTGAATGAGGATACCACTCACGCAGCTTCACGACAACCTCCTTCCTCTCCGCGCTGTTGTCTGGGTCGGGGAAAGACGCATGGACGTCGCAGAACGTCCCGCCGCGGTCGGCGCAGATCCGGATGGAGCGATCGGGCACAGACATCTGGTAGCCTCATGGTCAACTGAAGCAGCGCTTCTCCGACCAGACCAACTTGAACCCACCTCCAGATCTCGTACGACGCACTAGCGAGGACGGAGCCGTGAGTGTGAAGCAGATATGATGTGAGGGGTCGAGCGCTCACAGTCGTCTCCCTCTTCCTATTATACAGTTCCTCGCTGCTGGCTAGAGAGATTATGCTGCCCGTCGGAATCGATGGGCTCCCTCAGGCCCTCGCGAGTCGAGTCAAGACACAGACGCAGAGGGGCCGGGTCAGGCATCAGGCACGCCATATCGTGCAATGAGAGATAGGCAGATATAATACGGATCTGAGATACAGCACCTTCCGGCGGCTCAGCGATGTGTGGCTCCGAAGATTGCGAACAGTTTGCAGCCAAGGCCGCATGCGCATAGTTTGTTAGTTATTACCTTGATGCGTATTACCCTGTAACAGCAAATGTTTCATATATAAATCTAGGCGAATGGAAGGGGGACATTCAGGATCTACGACCATGAAGCGCCTCGCTGCATGCAAACGGAACTCCGAGCGGACTAGAGCTCGATCACAGCGGAGGGAATATTTAGTCGATCGAGATGAGGCGGACGAAAGGGGCGCCGATAGGTGAAGCCAATTGCAAGCAACGTAGCACCGACAATAATCGCATGAAACACAATTTAAATATGTCACCGTAGTGTGGTTGACCAAACTCTACCACTCCATCCCATGCTCGACCGGTATACTCAACCCCTCCAAGACCTCCCGCCCACGCTTCGCCCAATGCCCCATCACCTGCAGGTCCTCGAACCACATCGATGCGTTCGGTGTCTCCGGGGCACTTACGGAGGGCTCAGCAGCCCCGTGCGCAAGCGGCGCGATCTCCGTAGCCTCGTCGTTGCCCGCAGGAAGCCCATGTGCTTCCGTCTCGCCCGCCCCCGCTTTTCGGGCCGCTTCAGCCTCAGCCAGTCTGCGCAGCGCTCTGTGCCGGGGCTTCTTGCGTTTCTTCTCTCCGTCCTGCGGCCCCTCCGCGGGCTCCGTCGACCCTTCCTCAGGTGGGGTCCCGCCCTGTTCATCACCGGAGACTGAGGGCAACGACGCCACGTGCCCCAGGTGCTCGCGCACGCCGCCAGGTCCCCACAGGCCACCCGCGCGGATCCACGCGGCGACATTGCTCTGGCATCGCACCGCGTCGAGGACGCCGACTACAGCCAGCAGAGTCTCGTCGTACTCGACCTGCGGCTGCTCCGCCGCAGGCGAACGCGCGAGCTCTTCTAGCTGTCGGCGCCGCTTGGCCTTTTTATTCTCTTTCTTGCGCTCGGGAGGGAGAGCAGAGTCGTCCGCAACAGAAGATGCCGGGGAGAGCGAGGACCCGACATCGCCGTTGCGTTTGCGCTTCTTCGACGTGCGTGTAGAATCCTCTGCATCGTCCTCGGATGCATCAGACTGGCGTGCGAGTTGGTGATCATCATGGGGCGGGGATGCCGATGTCGATGCTTCTCCCGCCCCATCTTCAGCCGTTTGCTCCTCCGATTGAAGCATCCGCCTCTTCTCGAGTATCAGACGCCACTCCTGCTCCTTCCTGAAGCTTTCCAGATCCCGATTGCGCCGCTCCTGGGTATACTCCGGGATGCAGAAATGGTTGTAGGGCTGCATCGCCGCCTTCTTTGGAGAGTCGTCGAGGAGCAGTGTGGTCAGCGCCGAGTGCGCCTGCGGGGCCACCGATTCGGCGGGACGAGCTGGTGAGGGAGATTGCCCGGGCGGAGACGAGCTCGGAGGCGGTGTGCTGCGGTCAGGAGAATGGGAGGGCGAGGGAGGCAGCGGGGTCAAGAGGGCAGGGAGCGCTGCCCAAGGCTTGGACAGGTCCTTGATCGTCTGGATCTTGCGATCTTTGGAGAGAGATCGAGCATGTAGTCAGTGGAAGATAGACAATCGAACTCAGGGAGGGCGCTGCCCGAGAGCCGAGCATTCACAGACGGCTAATGATCCAGATGCCATGCGTATGGCACCCAGACGAGTAGCGGTCTGCGGGATCCAGCTCCCGGCGGGCGAGACGGCGCGAAGAAAGGCGAGGACGGATGCTCACGATAATGGTCAGTCGACAGCCCGAGCGTGTCCCTCGCCCACACCGCGACCAGTTCCTGCCTGCGCGCGCCGAAGGTCTTGTCGACCATGTCCGCGACGCTGTGCGGCTGCGCGGACGACCACACCATCACGTCGAACCACGCCTTCGTCGCCGGCGCAAACACATACTCGCGGAACGCGCGCATGTACGGGCGGGGGTACGTTGGGCGGGGGCGCGGGACGCCCCTGGCGTGCGGCGGGTACTTCGGGCGGGAGGCGTGCGGCGAGCGGAAGACGAGCGTGCCGTTGAGATCGAGCACGAGAAGCTTGCGAGAGGAGGTCGGGTCGGAGAGCGGCGAGGGCGGGTCGGCTGCTAGGGCGAGGTATTCGGGAGATGGAGAGGGCACGGGCGGGGGAGTGGCCTCGCGATCGCTCCGTTCGTCGACGGGCCTTGACCTTTCCAGCTCTCGTTCGCGATCGCGCATCGCCTTGGGTGCTCGTGGTGGGTGTCCGGATCTTCTATCCTGGTGTATGCGCGCGTGTTGGTAGAGCCCATAGTCGTCTTGATTCGCCGGACTCTGTTCGTACTGGGGCGGAGCGCCGGGCTCGTAATAGCCTCCATTGTACCGATAGTGAGCCTGCGTCGAGTATTGCGAGTCATTTGCGTATACATCATAGCCGTCGTGGTCGCCGTAGTGGTTGGATGAGTGAGGATAGCTGGGTCCGGGCTCGTCTCCGGACCCGTACCATTCGCCAGTCGGGTAACGGTTGTGACCATAGGCGACGTACGATCGGTTCGCATGATGGTATGACCCGTAGCCGTACATCCTTGCCTTAGACCGTAGCCACAGAGGGCTGGTGTGCAGAAAATATCGCAGCAAAGTTCCACAAACCAGTTTGAACGTTGCCGCGAGCGAGAGAGACGCAGACGAGGGGAAGAAACGTAGAGGGGTCTGGGCCACCTGGAGGTGTAATGTCCCTAGATGGAAACACCGAGGCTACCCCGATACTCGCGTCTAGCAGGGTCAACGCCGTCCTTGAAACTTGCCTGTGGTACGACCATGTCCTTCCGAGTCAGCCCAATCGAGCCTTCATTGACACCCAACTTTGCATAGATACGCTCCGAGAAGAGGTCCAACGTGGTCGTCATAGCCGTAAAACCACCAGGAAGTCAGAGAGGCACAGGTGTCGACGTTCGATGGTGCTCTAACCGACGGTGAGCTCCCTGTCGCGACCTGGCTCCATTAAACTTGAGGCTAATCTGGCAGCCAGAAATCAGTTGATTGAGTGTGGATTCTGAAGTACCCGACACCCCTGTAACATTGAACGCCAAGGTCGACCTCCTCCGTTACGCACCCTCCGCTTGGCACCACTCCGTGTTGGGAGGTCCTATTCAGTCCATACAGCAGAAGCACTCCTAGAGACAACTCAGGTCTCTTTACCTGTGGGAGACCTGGCTAAAGGCTGGTACACACCAAGGGACTTATTTAAGCAACACACTAAGTCCATGACAGCTCCCTCCATGGCTCCCGGACGTCGTAACACGAATGAGTCTGCTCCGAACCCCGTACATCGTCCACTGCGCGTAGTCGCATCTGGCACCCTCTTCCTCACACATACGTTCGAAGTGCCTACACACCCTCAGCCAAACAGCGTGCTACGCGCTAGCACCGTCGTGCGGTCGAGGGGCGGCTCAGCAAGCACATGTCTCTCCATCCTCGCCCAGTTCCCATCAGTGGAGGCCTTGCTTGTAGCACCCCTCGGAGGTAACGAAGACGGGCGAAAACTGGTTCGCGACCTCGAGCGGGAGCGTGTCAGCACGCGATTTTGCAAGGTGTGGGAGGAGGCCGGTGTGCCTAGCGCGTGGGTCCTTCATGCAGGTCGCTTACCGTCTTATCTGGCTGTTTCGTTGCTGATGGTATAGTCTCGCAGGCGACACCGACTCGCGAACCGTCATAAACAACAACCCTCTTCCTGACATCACGCACGAGGACTTCGTGTCGCTCCTCGGGCCGTTACTCGCTCCGGAGAACTACCTATATTCTCCCCCTCCTGGTCCCGCACACGGCCTAGCGCATAGTGCAGCTAATGCGACGCTGAAACTGGACGCCCTTCAGCCGCGAACATCCATGTCCAGTATCGACGCTGTGCGTGCTCCGCTCCCGCTTCCAAGAACGAACACGAGCAGTCTCGCGCCGTTCGACTGGTTACATTTCGAGGGCAGGTCGGTCAAGACGACTCTCAGCAATATCATGGGGCTGGAGGGTCTTGCCCGGGAGCGCAAATGGAGAAGCCACTGTGTGTTCAGCGTCGACGTCGGTCGACGCGCCAAACAGGGTGTCGAAGCGGTGTGAATCCTTTCCTCCGCGTCTCCTGTGTACCCGCTCACTCTCTTGCTCGTTGCAGCTCGTGCCCTACGCCGACGTAGTTTTTCTCAACAAGCACTACGCGCTCGCACATTCGCCGCAATACTCCACCTCCCCGCGCGCCTTCCTCCTTTCGCTCACAACCCTTGCCGCGCCCCACGCTCTTCTCGTCGCACACTGGGGAGAGGACGGTGCCGCACTGCTCTCGGTGCCAACGCGGGAGTACTTCCAGAGCTCCGGCTGGGTCGCGGACCCCACGAGCCCGAGCGCGGCCGCCACGCCACTGCACTCGCGACACACAACCGCCGCGGACGACGACCACGATAACCTCGATGTCGCCGACGCGGTCGAGGTGCTCTCCGTTCGGACAGGCAGCGACTTCTGGGCGGGGCAGCACACAGACTCCTCAAGTGTGTTCACTGCGGGGATACTTTCTTCGTCGGGGACGTCGCGTACGCCGCAGAGTCCGTCACCTGGGACGTCCGTCCCGCAGAGCCAGTTCATGCGCCAGCGCGATCGGCGCCCGGGCTCTGCGGATTCGGACGAGACGCAGACTGGGAGGGCGACGTCGGGCTCCGCACCGGATGCGCGCCGGAACGAGATGCTTGCCAGCGAAATTGTCGACGAGGTTGGCGCGCAAGATGCGTTTGTGGCTGGGATGATGTTTGCCCTTAGTCGACGATTGTTGCCGGGAGAGCCTTACACGCCAAGCGGTGTGCATCGGGGCAAGGAAGTGGCTTCGGACGTGCGCGAGATGGGGCGATGGAGGCTCGAGGAATGTCTGAGGTACGTGTATCAGGCGAGTAATTGTTCCGATGTTGTCTAAGGGTGGTGCAGATTCGCAACGGAGCTGGCTGGAAGAAAGGCACGGAGGCGAGGCTGGGAGGGGCTGGCAGAGGATATGGCGAGAGCAGGTTGGCTCGAGCCGTAATCTTAAGCCATGTCTTGGAATGGTGATATACTGACAGGGATTGTATACCCGTGCTTTGACAAATTGCTCACACTCAGATTGTTCCTTGGGCAACAGCGAACCTATACACTTTCAAGCTCATCTCTACGGCACCGTGCGTTCCACGACCCTCCCGATCCTAAGCCTGTCTCCGTCGGCGATCTCCTGCTTCTTCACCTCAAGTTTATCAACGTCCCACTGACAACTGGAGTACCTTGCATTTGCGGTACACTCGGGCGCAATCCCCACCGACATCAGTGCGAGGGTCCCCAGCTGCAACATTCTTTCATTGATACGCTTGATATCGCGGCCCATGCATTGACTTGGCTCGTGCACGAGCCGCAGCAGTGGATCGCGGGCCGGACGTCCCTGTCATCACACTCGGGGCTGATCAGTTCAGCGAGGTGCGGGATGCCTAATGTCAGAGTCTGCCCGTTCGAGTCCATATAGGCATGCTCGAGAGATCAGAGTGAGCCGATTCACCGTCTTGCACTCGGCAAATGACCGTGCCCAGCGAGGCTCGGGATGTCGAAGATTATTTTCTCGCCGCCGGGCAAGATCATGACAGGCGAAAATGCTTGCACAACTTCGTAGGTGCCCCGTTTGTCGATCTCCTATGATTTCTGCCAGCCGGATCTCTTAAAGTGGGTGGTTGCTTCCAAGTAGCGGCGTTGTTCACAAAAAGGTCTCCTCAGGCTTCACTTTCGCTGCGGCTGCGACGATGTCCACCGTCTTGGTGCTGTCCACAGAGATGATGAGCACTCCCATGGACTATCCAGAGTGCTGCCTCGCAGGTGGCGGACAAGTCAGAGCGGGCAGGTCGAGACCTGATACGTTTGTCTGAGCGAAGGTAATAGCGATGGTTTTGCCAAGGATGTCGTTGATGATTGCTCTAGATTAATGTGCTCGTGTGCTCCGAAGTGACCTCTTTAACGCGGGCCCTCGTTAACCTTGGACCTCAATATACTGATCATATCGCGTAACTGTTTCATTCATTGCACAGCCCATACTTGAGGGTCATATTATGCGATGGACACGCGGACAATGTATAGCAAGTGGCTCGGCGCTGTCGCCTCTGAGCATTTGACTCAGTATCGATACTGCAAGGCCCGAGGGCCGGTTCAATGACTTTACTTCGACGAGCTCTTTAGTATCATACTAACTCCTTTCGACTTACTTATATCAGTGTTACTAGAATAGCGCCCAGTGCTCGGCGCTGTTCACTCTCAACAAACATAATTACATAACTTAGACCGCGACCACCACCAGCGCCGCCATCGAAGTCCATTTGCGCACGGATAGTCAGTAACACTTGTTAAATGATTGCTATGATCATTGAAAACGCTAATAATAGGCCTTCTCAGCTGCCACGCTCAGCTGTTTCAAATGGCTGCCAGCGGTAATACCCTTCCCGATACTGCGTCGCTCGACAATGTATTAGCACAACAACATTCGACCCCTGCCCTGCATAGGCTACCCGTCGAGAGTCTTCTCGACATCTTCCAGCTCGTCATGCGGGATATCGTGACATGTAACCGCATAGTCAAGATTACCGGTGTGTCGGTACTGGAAGGCCGTCATCGTGAATACACCCCTCTTTTGGGTGCACGCCGACCTATCACGCGACATCGATTTCATAAAGCTCTGCCTTGCACGTTCTGCCCATTGCGAAATCTTCCTATACCGTTCGTTAGCCCAGCTGCAGGTTCCTAGGCCAATCAATGTCGATTTCTCTGTGATCATACCCTTACTCGCGCCTCACTACTCGCGGATCGCACGCATCGACTTTTGCTTCGATCCTTATGATGATGTAGATGAGGCGTTATCACAGATCTTGATTGCTCTTCTACCTGCATTGGTCTCAATGACTGTAGTCCCCTGTCACGATATTCGTCTGCCGGAGTTATCATCGAGGCGTCTCCCGACTCTTCGAAGTCTCACCATCTCTCGTTCGACCAAATACCTTCACCCCTATCACACTTGACATCCTTGAGTATCTCTCAAATCAGATACACAGCCATTCATGGTCGAGAGAGCCAGCGGCCATCAATCGCCCAAGTGCTGGACCTGCTCGATTCGTGCCATTCATTGGAGTCCCTCGACGTTACTACCTTCTGGGATCCAGGGTCAAAACATGCAGTCAGCCCCAGTCGCATTGTGTTGATGCCCCGTATGCGACGTTTCTACCTGTTGATCATCGTTAACGGTATGCTTCCAAAATTCTAACACTTAAGCCGCATAACTGAACCACGAAAAATAACAGTAAAAAATCGAACGTAAGAACGAATTGGGTCATCTACACTACTCAGAAGCGATTAGTGGTCAACGGCGTGCAGCACAGCGACTCCGAGCCTTGCGTTCCACCGGCAGCAAGAGGCCGCGGGCTCACACCGCCCGACCGCCCAGAAGCGCCGCCGCAGTTGTCTGAGTTACACGGCTTGTACCGTGCACGTCTCTGCATCGGCATGTATCCGGAGTTCCGCAAGAGTTTCTATCGCAGCTGAGGACAACCGTGGTAGACTATCAGTTGTATCTTGTTCATGATTGGCTTAGTCGTAAGTAACATACTGCGGTTCCTGGACATGTGCTGACATAAGTTCTATGTCAATTTCATTGCTGCAGTCGACAAGCAACCCAGAGCCGTGACGCGTGAACGGTGACGCGAGTGCGCCGGCAAGCGATGATTATCCAATGGACCTCGGCACTTCGAGAACGTGATTCGTTCTTGGACGTCGCAACTTGAACTATAAGAAGCGCAGCTCATTCGCCGGAAAGTGCAGCATAAACTTGTCCGCTCGACTGCACTTCGCTAACAGCGGACTGCCTGTACACACTTAGTGTCTAATTTCTCAAGACGAGATGCCTTATGGAGTGCAGATGGCCGTCAAAGTCATGGTTGAGAGCTACCCGCCTAAGACTACCTTCAGCGCGGACCAGATCCCAGACCTCGCCGGCCGCGTCATGATAGTAACTGGTCTGTGCGATTGATCCCAGGCTGAGTGGTCATTGAACCTGACACCTACTCTTTCTTCTAATAGGAGGTAATACCGGCATTGGTAAAGCGACGGTAAAGGTTAGTCTTGCTTGTACATCTCTGTGCTTGGGACTGGATGTGAAGGATGCGATGAAGGCGCTCCTACAACACGACGCGAAAGTCTACATGGCATCGCGCAGCCGGGACAAGGCCGAGGCAGCTATCGAGGATCTGAAGAAGGAAACAGGGAAAGAAGCGATGTTTCTCGAACTCGACTTAGCGGACTACGCCTCAATCCGAAGAGCAGCCGAGGAGTTTCTGAGGTGGAGCGATTGGTCATTTTCAACTCTCTTCATATTTCAACTCACCCGAATCGTTCAGCAAAGAACCTCATCTTCATGTGCTCTTCAACAACGCGTACGTCTTTATATATTCATGCTTAGGTCGAATCGTTGCTCGAACTTAATACATAGCGGCGTAATGTGGTGTCCGCCTGACATGCTTGGTCCGGACAACTACGATCTGCAATGGTTCACGAACGTTCTCGGTGCGTGCCTATGTCATCGACCAATCGATCTACCCTCCTTCGACACCAACATCTGCCAAATAGGGCCGTTTCTATTTACCAGGCTTCTTCTCCCCGCGCTCATTGCGGGCAAGGCGACTTCTCCGGATGGTCACACCCGCATCATCACTACCTCATCCTCGGGCGCATACTTGCAGACGATCAACTGGGACTCGCTCAAGGACGGGCCCGCGCGCCGGAAGATGTCCCCGCAGATGCTGTACTGCCAGACGAAATTTGTATGTCCCATACATCATTGGATGTGAGTTCGCCGCTTACGCGAGATCCCGAGCGTGCAGGCCAACGTCGTTGTCACCCGACAGCTCGCAAAGCGCTACGCAGATGAAGGAATCCTCGCGATCTCGTTGAATCCAGGTCAGTAAGATAATATCAAAACGAGGTATGGTCTCGCTCAATCGTTCCATGCCCACACCCCTCGCGAGCAGGGAATATCGATACCGACCTGGCACGCTATACTTCTGGCACCGTGCGCCGTATTCTCGTACGTGAACTTCCTCTGTTAATGATTGTGCCCAGGCCTTGAACGCCCCACTTTTGTCATAGAAAACATTCCTCTTGTATCCTGCGCACCTCGGCGCCCTCACGCAGCTTTGGGCAGGCACAATGCCAGAGGCGTTGGACCACAACGGTGGCGTAAGTCGTTTCACTCCCTATTTGCCACAATGCTAATCCGGATGCATGGTTGGGCCCTAGTTCCTGATCCCATGGGCGCGTGTCGGGAAATGCAGGAGGGAGGCATATGACGATGTTCTTGGAGAGAAGCTCTGGGACTGGCTGGAGAATGCGATCGAAGGAAAATGAGCTGTCCACGCAGCCTCCAGGAGCCTTGCCACAGACAATCTGTGCAGCCTGAGAGAGTTAGCAGGAGGCATTCATATCTGGTCTGAATTTACACCTATAATTGCCATATGCTGTCCCCGTACGTTTAGTGCGCTTCGAGCGCAGATACGTCTAGTGCCATACCCAATGTGATCTGAATGCGGACGACGTCGCTCTCAAGATTGACCTCCAAAACATCAATGAGGTGGGCCGCGCAGGCAGACACTTTGATACTGCGACTGTGACTTACGTTCAGGATATGCGGAACGAAGCCAGTATATCGCGATCATGTGATCGCGATGACAGCCCAACATGTATGGTAGAGGGATGACAACTCTTAACACGAGCATGAGTCTGGGCGCGGTGCATCACGCTCGACTCGTCAACGTTTCAACGCTTCCTTGAAAGACGTTACTCCGATTGACCCACTGTATAATACAACCACATCTGTAGCGATCACACGTTCGCTGCATACACTTCTCGTGCTCATTTTAGCGTCTCGCACCTCTCACCACGCACCTGGTCAGACCCTAGGTGCACATCATCGAACTTCTACCGTCCTGCCTGCCCAATCCGCCTTCAGCCCTTCCTCCACGATTTTGTCGAGCTCCTTCGCCTTATCTACGGCGATGCCCACGACCCTCAAAATTTCGTCCGGCGCGAGCGGCACGCCTCCCGCCTTCTGCACGACGCAGAGTTCGCGCTGCGCGTTCAGCGCGATGGAGAGAAGGCCCGCGCTAAGGGTCTGTTCGAGATGCGAGGGGTCGAGCACAGGGAGGATAGCGGGGTCGGGGAAATAAGCGAAGGTCAGGCAATACGGCGTGTGGTGCATGGAGAGGGGAACAGGCGCTCGTTCAGAGGGATGGTGCTGCGAGACGATGTTGTTTCAACCTAAAAACCGCGGTGGACGAGCCGATTAACAACGTACGATGGTGACTTCATCGCCCATAACCTCGACTTCCGGCCGTCGGAAGTGTCGGAGAGCTACGACGCCCGCCAGACACGAGCAGTCGAGCATGTTGCCCGCATCTGCCAGACAGTGTATTGTCAAGCGTAAATGCCAGACCTAAGGACACGAAATGTAAGGCGAAAAATTTGTCGTCAGAGCAGAGCACCATACCCTCTGTCCAGCAAGAACGCACAGCGATTCCTTGTCTACGACATCGCTTCTCCGAAGGACCTTGTCTAGCATACGCGTGATCGTCACTTCTTCGTCGGATGGTCTGCACACGCACATAGGTGAGAGGAACAAGCCCACTCGAGGAAGACGCACGTACCTACCGGCCAGACTCGTACTCGCTCGAAGCCATAGGCGAGAGCTCGGAATGTATGGTGATGATACCCTCCAGCGGACGTTCTGGCGGTGGCTTCACCATTTTCGCGTCGACTTGGGCGATCACTCTGCGGAAGTACATCAACCACAGCCTCCTACAAGCGATCAAGTGCCTTGTATGCTGCGAACCTTGTCTTCCCGAGTGCGCACTCTACCCAGCCAAGTTCTGGCCCGAACGTGAAGGTCGGCTTGCGCATTTCCAAAGGATTTCGTCCATCGAGACGCAGCGACTGCTTCAGGGAACTGAACAAAAATTCTTTTTCCGGTATTGACGGCGAGGGCGGACGAGGCATCTTTGCAGGCCGAGGCGGTAGAAAGAGCGCGAGTGAAACTTGTAGGGCGCGCGCCCCTCCGATCACGTTCCTCGCCACTTTCCTTCGTTCAGCCACCGCCGCTTCCCGCTCGCGGCGACATACACCATGGTCCGCCTCATAACACACAACCTCCTGGCGTGCCATGCCAAGGGCTGTACCTCGAACAACTTTCCGCTGCAGTTCAAGGACGTCCAGGTCGAGCTGCGCGAGGCCGAGTTCAACCCGGACTTCCTCCGCGGCTTCATCCCCCGCCTTGAGTGGGGTGCGCTCGTGGATGCTGCGCGACAGGTGCATTCAATCCATTGTTTTTTCTTATATAGTGAATTCTGAGGCTTGCTGGGCTATGTTGAATAGTTAGGTGATACATCGCTCCCGGCAGAACCGCCGGAGATGCTAGATGTCGAGTTCTTGCAAAAGCTCCACCATGTTCTCCTCGAGGTGATTATCATAGCCTCTTCCACTTTCACGCAATCTCAGCTCATAGCCTCCAGGTACACGTTGAAGAGGGCGCCATGATCTGCCCGAATTGCAATCACGTATATCCCATTTCCAATGGCATCCCAAACATGGTGCGCGCACCCATTCTGGCCTGCAGCGTGGTTTACTGACGCGGTACTCTGCCAGCTTCTTGCGGAACACGAGATCGGCTGAGGCCTTGTGAATGATATGATACTTAATGCCGTATTCAATTGCGCATCACTGGCCATTCGCAGGGGCCCTGCCACTGGCGCGACCCGCCCAGAGCAATCATCCGACAATTTGCAAGTCTTTGGAAGGTGCATATGTATGGAGCGGGGATCAACCATGGGAAAGCAGAGATGAGGCATGCATTGCAGGAAGGAGGAAAGAATAACAAGATACAAAGCGTGAGCAAATCAGTAGCGATGAGTGTACTCTAAGACAAGATGGCAGACAATGCGATCGAGAGTCAAGAAACGGGACTGCGAAGGGAACTATCGCTTTTGCCAAGCCGTCTAAGCTCTACCTCTACCTCTATCTTAAATCTTCTATGACTAGAAAATACAGGTCTAAGTGGATGAAGCACACAACACACTGCGCACGCGGTTACGGATTCTTGAGCGGGATCGGGGACGTGAGTCAAGGATCAGTCTATCGGTTCGTTGCGGAGATGCGGCATGCTTCAAACCCTGGGGCCTGGTGAGGAAGAGGTGAGGACGGCTGATCAATCGACGCGGGCGCGCTTCTTGGGGTTCGCACCGTTCGGCTCGGCATGGCCATTAGCCCCGTTGGCAGTTGCCGACGAGAAATACTCCAAGGAACCCTTGGGGTCCGCCTTGATCGTCTTACTACCCTCGGTCCAGTTAGCGGGGCAGACTTCACCGTGCTCGTCCTGCAGCGCGAGAAGCGAAGCGGCGATCAGACCTAGGCGCACCGAGACGTGAGTGGAAGGACCCTACCGTGAACTGGAACGCCTTGATAAGGCGAATGGTCTCCTCGACGGACCGGCCGACAGGCAGGTCGTTGATGGTGATTTGTCTAGACGCATCCATACGGCCGTCAGAGAGAGCGCTGACGCCACACAGGGACGTGCTGGCGTACCTCAGGGTACCCTTAGGATCGATGAGGAAGAGGCCGCGGAGAGCGACACCGTCCTCCTCGATGAGGACGCCGTAGTCGCGGGCAATCTTCATGTTCTTGTCCGCGATCATAGGGAGCTTGAGGTCGGGACCGAGGCCACCTTGCTTGCGGTGCTGGGTGGCCCACGCAAGGTGAGCGTAGTGCGAATCGGTGGAGACGCCTATGAGCTAAAGTGAGTCTCCTCACAACGAGAAGCAGTAAAAATTCGCACTGAAAACAGCAGTGTTGAGCTCCTTGAACTGGGGCAGCGCATCGTTGAACGCGAGGATCTCAGTGGGGCAGACGAAGGTGAAGTCACTGCGCCGAGGACGGCGACTTAAGCATCCTGAGAACGTTCACAGGGCAATAAACTCACAGCGGGTAGAAGAAAAGAACCACCCTGTCAATCACGGTGCGCGTTAGTCCCCACGCTAACATTAGAAAGTGTGCGAGAGAACGCATTCACCATTGTCCGAGGAAGTCAGACAGCGAGATGTCCTGGAAGAGGCCGTCAACTACGGCGGTGGCCTTGAAGGTGGGTGCAGGCTTCTGGACGATGGCAACCATGGCGAGCAGCGGGCAAAGAGAGCAAGCAGTTGAATAAGAGAGCAACGCAGAGGCGACGACGCGGGCCTGAAAGCCGTATCGCGGCCAATTTCTAATATCGCGTGTTATTTGGCCCTATTTGGCCGCACGTGGGCGTCGCGGGGTCGTGACCTGCTTATGCGCGACTGTTTCTCGGCTCACCTCTGCGTCGGTCAGCCTGCGCCCCGCACCTCCTGGCCGACAGAAACTATTGCCAGCAATCGGCATGATCTCTTGCGCCGCGTTGGCCCACTTTCGGGCGGCGCGCGCGGTGCACGCTCGCTGCAGCGCGCGTTATTCAGCCACACGTGCGGTAGCGTCAGCACATACGGCCGACGAAAGCCAGCCGCCCTTCGGGCAAGCCGTACAAAGGCGAGTCTAGCTCCGTCTGCGATCAAAATGAGTCCAGTTATATCAGGTATAGAGGGTGGAGGTGAGCAGTGCGATGTCATCTTCGTTCCACGCGGAATGGGCTTGTCGATCTCACCTCCGGAGCACGAGCCGGATTAACGCTCCCAGGGCTAAGTACAAGTACCAAAGACTACGTCTTGTGGGCAGTATCGTAGGGTGTAGTAATTGCGCCGAGATGATACTTATCAGTGCCGTTGATCGCGATGCGATAACTCTGCAGGGAGATGATGCTTGCGCTCATCAGTCCTGCATTCCGAGATTCTCGGTCAAACCGAGTCAGGTCGGGACAAGGCGGGGCGATTGCGGACGGAGCCCGGAAGCGCTTCACGCATGGTATGCCATACAGTCATATTAGATGTCATTGACATTACGACACAAAGGCATATACTCTCAACGCGCAAGTTGAACTTTCTTCTTGTTTCTAGTACGTCTCGGGGTCATGACACTGCTGCCAAAGCAACGGAGGGGCGCTGAGGCTGCAGTGAATCGCGACGATGCCGTCAGCATTGCATCTGCGTGCTCCCTTGACTAGGCATCGTGCGTCTGGTCTCGCGGAAGAGTCTCCATTCAGCGACGGAAACGTAAATTACTTCGACGAAGCATGCTGGTTTCTACGCCTGATTGGACGAATCATGACGATCTAACGGTTCTCAAGCGCGATCCTACGTTGACTCAAGACTGTCATTCTGCTGCCATAATGCCGATTCTGAATTACTGAATTACACACCAGTCTCAGTACTACCATCAGTCTTGACTCGATCCGGACTCAAAAGCGACGAACTCCTGTTTCAAACGCTGTAACAGGTGCGAACCCCCCACTATCTGTCGCCGCACGGACAATTCCCAATTTGACTGGAGTCTGACCTACAGGTGTATATTACTATGCGAGTCTCTGAGAAAATCAGGCGGAAATGGCGACCTGGATTCGACGAATGAGCATATTTAACCCTTCATGAATCGTGAATTATTGCTAGTTCTCAGTTAGCATGCTGTACAAATTTTATAGTATTATTGAGCCCGTGGACGACAACCCGGTGCACACTCCGACTTCAAAGCTTCAACTTGAGTAATAGAATAGCTGGAGCGGCGCTCTTGTAAATGACCGCCATCCCTCCCCGTTACAAGGGGACATATCGAGTGTGCCTACAGGCCCGAGGCTAGAGATTAGCAGTTAGTAGTACAAACAGTGCGTGCTTAGCTAGTGATGGCTATGTAGTGACCGATTGAGGGTGAGATTCTGAGAGCGCAAGCTTACATAAGCCATTTGAACGTCGAGTCGTTATCGACTCAAGGGGTTTAAAATCCCCTAAACCGTCAGCGGGTAATCTGGAGACGACATTGTCGGCTGCCAGGCCCAGCGCCGCAAGGCGCAACGCTCCACAAAAAAACGTCCAGTCGATCCTGATGTATTTCCAAATCAGGAGGTCACCCGTGCTATTAGCGCGTGCGTAGATCGCTTGAGCCAGGCTTGCTCGCACATTGTTCTTTACACTACTTTGCCCCGTCCAATCACTCTTGCTTGCACCACTATCATCGAGGAGTACTGCTCATTATCTTGAATGAGCATGGGCAGAAACAGTTCGTACCTTCTATCTCTTTCTTTTTTGCTGCTCAAAGTCGCTCAGAGAATCGCAAGCCTGACATCCCCCTCAAAAGCAGTATGTCGCCGACCACTAGTTCCTTATGCATCTGACATTGCCGCTATGGACAGAATTGAAAAAGGATCCCGGAATACCCCGACTTCCTAGTCTGAGGGCTCGCATTGCAGAGAAGGAAAAGGTTCAGCCCGTGAGCTCGGCCACAAACCCATTTCCGATCCCGCTGGGATAACCTATGTTCGTAGCACCCAATGCCTCTGCGAAAGCCGGATGGAGATTCTGAAATGGCGACCGAACCAACTCTTTCCTCTTTGGCGGCAATGGCGGAGGCCGTGACGCCTTCCGACGACCAGGTCTTTAGTGACCCGTCCTCCTCTACAAGTGGCTCGGCGAAGACTAAGGAGCAGCTTCGAAGACACTACATCCGTGCATTACACAAGGTCATCGACGAGGCTGACATCATCGTGATGGTTCTCGATGCGCGCGACCCGGAGGGATGTAAGAGTAGGCTTGTGGAGGAAGAAGTGCGGCGACGAGAAAGCGAGGGTAAAAGGCTTGTATTTGTCCTGAATAAGATTGGTGCGAGAATTATCCTCTCGATACCTATCGGACAAGACTGATTCAACTTAGACCTCGTTCCGCGCGACAACGCTCAGGCATGGCTGCGCTATCTCCGCCATACTACGCCCACCCTGCCCTTCAAGTCGGCGTCGAATAACCAGCGATCGAGGCTGTCATCCCCCACCGCACCCGCTCTCGTTCGCTTACTCAAAGCATACAAACCCAGCTCTGCCCAGACTGTCACCGTCGGTGTCGTTGGGTACCCGAACGTGGGCAAGAGTAGTCTGATCAATACGCTGAAGCGAGCAAAAGTCTGTGCTGTTGCTGCACAGCCCGGTCACACAAAGGAGTTGCAGACTATACAGCTCGAGCGAGGCCTTAAAGTGATAGACTCACCCGGTGTTGTGTTTGACGACGACGACTTCGACGACGGCAAGGGCAAGTCGAGGAGTAACGTCTTGCTGCGAAATGTTGTCAAGGTAGAAGACATCAACGATCCCATAGCTCTAGGTAGACTTCTATCGTCTCCTTGTTGTAATGTGGCGTTCTCATGCATTGTCATTTGTTACAGTGGAAGAGATTCTTGGGCGGACCGATTCAGAGACGCTCAAGAAGATCTACAACCTTCCTGAGATCGGGCCGACGCTACAATTCCTCACAATGCTCTCACTGACTACCGGCCGTCTCCTTAAGGGCGGTACACCCGACATCCTCTCCGCCGCACGCACGGTCCTCACTGACTGGAACCACCAAAAGATCCCCTACTACTCCATCCCGCCCGACGTCCATCCCTCCCTCATCCCATCCACAGTAGTCGATGGCGGCGAGCGGATCGTAGCGCCTGGTGCAGAGAACGTCGGGCAGGCACAAATCGTCACTGAGTTCGCGAGACCATTCACGCTGGATGGGCTCTTCGGCGCCGCCGATGCGGGCGCGTTCGGCGGGGACCCCGGTCCTGACGCGATGGAGCTCGAGCCAGAAGAGGAGGTCATCGACGAGATGGACGAGGACGGGAAGCAGATGGAATCGGATGACCTCGCACCTGCGATCCCCCGCAAACGCTCGCGTTCGCCATCGCCTGTCTCGACCACCTCTCAGCCGTATCCCAACCCGGGCGAGCGCCAGCCGAAGCGCATGCGTAGGTCGCACGATATCCCAGCGTACGACGCACCTGTGGAGGAGCATGCGCGACGGGCGATGGCGAGCGCGAACCCGCTCAGCAGGCGCGTGCTGAAGCGGGAGGCGAAGAAAGCACGGAGGGCGGCTACGAAGGCTGTGGTCGCGGAGAAGAGAGTGAGCGGTATGGAGATTGACGATGACAGTAATCTGTCTGCTACGTTCATGGTGACTTGAGCAGTCGTGCCTCGTTATTGGGTTACTTGTTTGGTTGGAACGCCCACAATGTTATCGTGCCAGAACCTCATGATATCATCATCCAGTGCCGATCGGTTACTGCCCTACCCACCAGTGTGCACTTGTCATGACCACAGATATTTTCGGGTTGTTATTCGGTGTGGCTCCGCCAAACCGTAGACTCATGTCTGAGAGCGCATCGTGTGCTGCTGGTGATGCTGCTATCATACTACAATTGCAAGTTTTCCGGAGCTGCAATGCATCTCCTCTGTACTACCTCCAGAGAGGCATCCTGGCAGAACGTTCACAAGGTATTGAGTATTGGACACGGCGCGGGAATCCAGAAAGAGTTGAGTTAGCGGATGCAATATCGAAGATGGTCAGAGTGCCTTACCCGGCTACTCTTACGAGACGCTCCCGTAAGCCTCCATAAGCTTGCCCCAGGCAAATCGACAGGCACGGGTCGCGGGCAACAGATCGAAGGCACGGAGGCGAGGCAGAGATGAACTAGACTGGTAACGTCAGGCACCCCATTACAAGGGAGCATCATACTTGATATATGGGTCGCTCCGCTTGCATGTCATGTGGGACTCGGGCCGAGCGGTTGCAGCTCTATCTCCTCGACCGCACGGACGTCCACAACGTCATCGTCTCCCTCTGACAGTCCATCGCTTTCGTCTAGGTATGCATCCGCGCTGGAGCTGACCGTCGTCGAGTCCGAGTGAGCCGAGCCGAAGCTCAGGAGCCCACCCATGTCCTTGACGAATTGTGGAGCGAACTCGAGCGTGCGCGTTTGCCGACTCTGCGTGGAGCCGGACGTGTAACGGTCTTCGAGGGATGTGTCCTGCCGCGACTCGTATGAACGGCCGCGGGTTGCGGTCGAGCGGTGGAGGTTGAGGATGAAGTGCGAGATGAGAATGGGTGCGACTCTGGCATTCGGATCTCGTTAGCACCTGTCTGGCACACGGACTATGGCCATGACTGACGGCACCAGGAAGAACGATGTGTATGCGGTCCCTGACTGTCGTTCTACGTCAGAGACGTGGCGGCTTCTCGTAGCCGATGTTACAGCACTCACGCTGAGATCGTTGACCCAACTACTCTCGACAAAAATCTCAGCGACGTTGAGTATCAAAAGTGTCCTTCAAGGATGATTGAATCTGTAAGCTGACTTCTCACAGGACCCGCTTAGTATACCCGACATACGAGAAATATAACGTTCCTACGGACGTTGAGTGGATTCGAGGGTATCAAACGAATACGCCGCTTACCGTCTCGAAGGATCAGGGTCGTAAGCGGTGTACTGATGTTCGCTTGCCGCGCCTGCTTCCTGACAAGGTATGTGCTGTACCAGGTAGTCCCGATCACGACAACATCAGCCAGTATGGCTGCTATTCCAGCAACGTAGTGCACTGGGCATGGAGTTTGTCAGATCGGCTAGAACGTCAGAGTCTGAGGCGACACCCACACCTGGATCAACGAGTGAGTTTCACTGGGCGAGCGCATAGTCAGGGTAGGATAAGCATGAGCACTCACAAATGAGCGGTGTCGACATTGAAATGCGGGGTCTGGCAACATGCGGGAACGGAGCCAAGCATAGTAACGTAAGCGTAAGATGCTTCAATGGTCGTATACTGTACGCCGTTTGATATTGACGGGCGTCCTCATAGAGTTGCCACGTACTATATTGATCGCAACCGGTGCGAGCCCGAGCAGTAGCACCACGGAAGCGATCTTCACGTTGAAGCGGCTGATGGCGTACGCTCTCAGAGCGGAGAATACTACGCCCTGTTATCAGCTCAATAATCGACAGCAAACATGAATGATGATCCACTCACCTGCGACGACAGCGAACGAGATGACGTTCGTGACATAGAAGAACAACAGCGCAAAGGCACAACCCTATGATTCGGGACATGTTACTCCAGTGATTTGCGATGTAGCAGCAGTGAACAGAAGACCCACACGCGAAGTATCCCAGTGAAACATTTGCACGAACAAAGCGAGCCCGTACGCAAGCAGCATGAGGCGATTGACGAGTAGGAATACGGAGGCACCCGCCATGCGTTTACTTAACATCAGCTGTGTCTCTCGAGGTACTGTGATGACATGATCGTAGAACGTGATCGCTGCGAGCCCGGGCCGGAAGAGAGAATGTGAGCTAGGCTAGTGGCTCACAGATCAAGCCACCATCTCACTTGCGAATGCGACACAAAAGTTGAACGTCAATATGCTGGTGGAAAATAGGGATGCAAGAGGACGCCGCGGTGAGCTTACAACAGCCAATCGTGCTTTTGTGGGACTCACTTTTGTTGTGCGGTTAGCACTTGCTCGCTGGGACTCAGCGGCACCGGCACCACTCCCATACTACTACCTGCGATGGTAGACTTTCTAAGAGTGCGACGCCGCGGCGTAGCCGCAGGAGAGGCGTGCAGTGCTCACTGGAAGGAAGGGAGAGATGTCTCGGGGCATGTACCGGGTGAATGTCTACATAAAAGGCCCTCAGAAGTCCTCAAGCCTTAAGGGCTTAGGGCCTAATGGGGACAACGCGGTGATAAGGCAGGTAAAACCGTACGGATATGGAAAGGACCACTGATGGTACATCCAAGAGAAAGTCTAATCAGAGCTCCGGGCCCGGCGAGAAGATCGAGACGCGCGCGCGCGGTCACGGTACTACATACCGCTCTGCATTGAAGCTGATCAATGATTCTCGAATTGATCACATTTCACTTGCCTACATCGTGGGATGCCTTGCTACTATCTAGCTCTCCAGCGATCGGCTAGCATCTAAGTAGGACGAGGAGCTGCGTCGCGGCAATTCAGAGACTGCGTCCTCGTTGCAGCCAGAAATCCTGTCTGTGAGGCGAGCTGGCACATACTCTAGATGAATTGTGCACTCCGAGGAGTCACACTTTTGCTTGACAACGTATCGATTTTCACGGGCATTCATACCTACTTCAGGGCCGCGTTGTTGAGCGCGGGCTCGAAGTTCCCGCGCTTGCTGCTGGGGCCATTGTCCGCGGGCTATCAATTCTGCTTGGCTACGGTCCCGGTCCCGATGTCGTGACAGATGAATGCGCTATATGATGAATTGGGTGAACAAACACATTAGTACTATCCGTCGGTTCAACAGGTGGGATGGCGAACTAGACACCACTCACCGAAGACCTAAAGGGCCGCTGAGGCGCTCCGCAGGGTGGTAAATGCTAACGTCATGACGCCCCCTGCCCAATATTGCATGGTGGTGATGATTCTTCTGGAAGAAACGGAAATTCAGGGACAGTCGGAGGGTCTCCTCAACAACCGGGCATACTGGCCTGACGTACGAGTGAACACTTCAATGCAACTTCAATGTTAGCTTTGACGTTAACAGGGAAAGTTCAGATCCGTAATGCTCACTTGAAATATGGGGCGAGTCCAAGCGCCGTTGCGATCCTGTTCTCACCGGCAGCTTTCCCCGCAAGTCTAAAATGCGATCTTCAACTTTTCCACGGCGACTTATTTGCGCGGAGATATTGAGCGTATCGGTGGCGCGGAAGACAGACATAAAGGTCCGGCGCAGTGAGGTAGAGAGCTGACTGAGATGGCAGTACATCCCACTACGGATACTCTCCGCAGAGCACCAAGAACGATTTGCCCGTACCCCAAAGTCCTGGCACCCATTTCCAACATTGTATGCTCAGTCAGCGCATGCATCGTCGTTGTAAATGTTGATCTGGCAGCTGCCGGAGCCACTCGAGAAGTCGACAGAGGCTCTCTGCTGGCGGACACAGATGGTGCTATCCATCTCACTACCGCTGTTCTCGACTGTGCCGGTGCATCTGGTGTTGTAATACTATCGCGGTATAGCAAGTGGACCGGTGAGGTCATGCCCCTGGTGTGCCCACCTGCTTCCAGTCCGTGGAGGATACACCTTGTTCGATGGCGAGTACGACGACGAGAAGGGGAACGGTCGATGACTTCATAAGTTGTGTATCTGAACCAAGCTAGACAAAGTCAGTATTCACGGCGAAACGCCACACTATTGAACTCACTCACCGTGGGGATGATTCACTAGACTGACCGACGACATGCATTGGTCTACGTTCTGCTTTATACATCCAAAGTTGATATAAGGCACTATGGGCCGGGGTGGAGAATCAACGGTCACAGCTGGGATGCTAAATGCAGTCAGCAAATCCTCGTGTTTCTCCGGATTCACTGACCGTTGGCGATTGCCTGTACCAAACAATCGTTGGGATGAACGCTGTGAGCTAAAGGCTATCCTAGGAGCCTCTGCCGCAGCATAGCAGCCCTCGGACCCGGAGTGCTGGAAGTCGTGGGTTCGTCCTGGGAAAAAGGTGAAATGCAGATCATGGGCTCACACTCACGTTTACCGATTCGAGGCGTGTTCAAACTTCGGAGTCTGGGTCAGAAGGGCTGTTTTTATGTCTACGATCCGTGTATCGCGTAAAATGCAGTTCGCCCTCTAATTCTTGCCGAATAAACACAACTTGGACAAGAATACATACCCTGGGCAAGTACAGGACGCGAGCCACATATACGTACGCGCGGTTGGGTACAGTCTGGAGCAAGGACCGGTCGAGTAGTACTGGTTCGAGTTCAAATCGCGGGCGCTTTCTCGATTCGGTCTGTGGCGCTAATGGGCATTAGTAGACGGTCTCACGACTCTCACCAGGGTCTCACTCCTTCAGGTCCTGTCGCCAAGTAGTGATATAGACGCTGCAACTGCCGGTTGGAGCAGTCGAAGCACCTCTCCTCGTTCATGAGCCTCCACGTACGATACGCCAGAACACAACTGTGCCCCGCCCAGTTACATAACACACCAGTACCATTCCACCAACACACTCATCATGTCTGAAGACGGTGTCGTCTCGAGCATCGTTTCATTAGGCTGCATAGCCTGCTTCGACGTATTGGCTGGGATCTTGACCGATCTCGCGAGCGTCCGTGAGTACCAATACTACTTTCTGGATCATGACAATGTCTCATGGATGTACTCGTGTTCTGCGACGTGTCTAGGACACACGTGCACAGAGCATTGCTGCCGGTGCAGTTGCGGCCGCAGTCCTGACAGTGGTGCAGACCATCACACGAATGACCCCCACCGCCCTCTATCTAGCCAAGGCGAACACGAACCACTGCTCGCAGGACCCAAGCATCATACGGACTTGGAGCCACGTCAACAGCCGAGCATGCAGGTCCCCGCGAGCGATTAGCACTCGTATACCCGTATCATTGACAACATGAATGCTCATAGGGGGTGATGAGGCTCATGTCAACTGTCGCAGTGAGGCGCCTCTCCGTACTACTGCACTTCTTTACATGATATCCACAAGCGAGAGCAAGGCGTAGGCTGTAAGTACTTCAGCTGAGCGCTGAGCGCTGACCGACGAAGCCTACGAGAACACGCCAGCCCCACCATATCAGTGTACGCCCTCTACCAATCTCTCCATTCGTTCCTACGGCTTCACGGAATGGACTTATGAGATCTGTCGATCTGTAAGCCGTCGAGAAGTATCGCTGGAGTTGGAGGGCTCATGGCCATCGGTATGTAGTCCTTGGCTGGGACAGTGATTGTGGTCTGTCGAATCACCTTCAACTCTTAAAATGTCGAGTTCTCAGGCCCTCGCTCAGCCGTAGTCTTCGACTTAAGTATAGTATACTGAATCACTGTTACATTGCCTGCGGGCGCGCGGACGCGCGGCCATCGCGATCATCTGCATATACTCGAGCATTGCAGTACAGTCCTCATGCGTGGCCTTCTCAGTGCCCAACTCTAATTCTCAGCCACTGTTCAGCGAGCGTCCATATGTTGCCGTTGCATCTGCGTAGCAGTTAAACTGATATTAGTCATTATTGTTGTACTACATGAGCCGAAAGTAGCTAACCGATGACAACCCGCAAAGCCCTAGAGAGAAAAATGACAAGTGAGTAAGTACTGATGTACACGTAAAGGACAGGCGAGGTGTGTATACATAACTATGACCACATAACACTAGTACTACGGAGACACGACCCAGAGAAAATTCTGTGGCTTTAGTATGTAATGTGCGGGATCCATGTATTAGTCCGCCTCGTCAGAGAAAAGACAGGCATCAGTATTGCGAGGGTCTAATAGGAGAAGATCATGAACCATGGGTTGAGGACAATCGGGTAGAGGAGGTGACAGCCAATAGTGACGGCGAGTGGGAGGATGACGGCCCAGTCCCAGCCGGAGATCTGCCATCCTGATGGCACGGCAGGCGTGGTAAGAATAATCATGACCGCGACGAGCAGGATGCAGATGACGAGCGCGATCCAGAAACGCTTGAGGATCTTGGGCACCTCGAGCCAAAAGTTGGAGCGCTCGACTTCCTTCTTCGTCGCACCCCAGGTGATGTTGTAGGAGAAGAGGTGCGCGAGGAGGGCCTGTGACAGGTGGATGGAGAGGCCGCCGAAGAAGAAGAAGCTGCGCGAGTAGCGGGTCAGCTTGCGAAGCGGAAGGTATGCGAGATACTCACAAGAAAGGTACCCAAGTCAGGTTCTCGATGAGCGAGTCGAAGAGACTGCGTTGGCCGAGACGGTATTCAAGGAGTGTGAAGCCGACGTTACCCGCGCCCGGGAATACAACGGTACATGCCAGCCAGATCTCGAAACTGTGCAGGTAGTAGCCATCGATCGTGATGCCCCACCCGAGCAGGAAGTAGTTCATCGTTGACAGGAGCGCAGCAGCAGCGAGACCATCTAATCGACGATTGAGCGGACCAAGCGCCTTCGGGACCGCTGCGCTACTCACAATATGAAAACATGTACGACAACATGCTGATCTTGTAGTGAACAGGGGCTGCGGACCAGACGAAGATGCGCAGCTGCTTCGTGATAGGACCCATGCGCCACCAGTGAATGAGAGGATTGAAGATCAGCTCGTTGCAACCTAAATACCGGCGTCACGGTCAGTTGACATCATGAATGAGTGGTGTTGATGATTGCTCACCATATGAATATTTCTGCCACCTATTAAGCTCATCGTCGCACGTCAGCGAGACACCCTCCTTGAAGCCACCCTCCGAGTAAGTCGACCACCGGATGATGTATCCCTTCAGCTGCAAGCGCAAAGCCATATCGAAGTCTTCAGAAACGTTCGACTCGGACCAGATCTTCTTCACGCCGTCATCGGGGTCGACGAACGCAGCATCCTGGAGGGCCGACCAGCGCAAGAAGGCATTATGTCCGACGAAAGGCGCAACTTCGCCGTTCGCGCAGCCCATAGAGATACACTTGTTGATCCGGCGGGTGAAGTGTGCGATGCCGTTCTCGAAGTAGTGGTGCGCGACCTGCATGACATCCGACTCATGCTGGATGATCGCGACCTCGGGGCACTCGTACAGCTCGCGAGCAGCGTCGCGGAAGCAGTCCTCGGGTACGATAGTGTCCGAGTCGACGATGAGGATGACCTCGCCTACCCGCAGCGACTTGCCGTTGCACGCCCATGGCCGCCAGCGTTTACCGCTTTCCTCGTAGATCTCCTCGACGGCCATATTCATCGCCTTGTCCTCAAGCGACTCCTCGCCCTCGACGTGTCTCATGCCACGTGCCGCAGCCTCAGCTTCGAGCGCCTGGAGGTGCTTCTCGAGCTTGAGCGAGAGCGCGAGGCCGTAGTTCATGTTGGATGCTTTTTTGAACCGTCCGGCACGCTGGAAGCCATCGGGAGAGTTGTCGTGAGGTGGGCGGGCGACCCAGCCGACGTTGTGGTCTGCATAGAAGGCAATACGTGCTTGCCGCTCCTCCTCGCCGATGAGCTGGAGACCGTCATCGTGTACAAAGATGGAAGAGGTGCCGCCTTGCCTAGCGTATGTCTGCATTGCCTTCTTCAAAGAATACACCGAGGGTGCACTGGAGAAATATCGTCAGTTTCCTATGACGACAGGAATGACGCAGGCGCAAAAGAAAAAGAAAGAATAAGCTCAAGTTTCATTTGAGCTTAATCGACAGACGATGTAAAGTTCGGTCGCAGACGGTGAATAACATAATATGATGCCCGATGCAGCTGTTCCGTGCGATGGACCAACCACACCAACACGTGGAGCAGTGCAGCCGGCCGACGACGGCAAGAGCTAATCTGCACGATGACGATGCATGATCGGCAGGGCGATCGAGAAGACACTCACATTGTCTCCTTTAAGCTCTCCTTGTAGACCGGCATCTCGACGGTGATGTGGGGCAGGTTAGAGTCCACGAGCTTATTGGGGGAGAGAGGGATTGCTGAGTAGTACTTTGAGTTCTCGTGGAATTGAGCAACCGGACCGAGCATGAAGGAGACGTTCGCAATGATTTGTGCGGAGAAGAACTAGCAGAGGCTGAGCGCATGCAACACAGTGAGGCACATTCGGCTTACCAGGGACACGCAGAACAAGAATGGGGTGGTCACACAGAGAGCGAAGCGGATGTATGTCTCGTCCAGCACTGACTCTTGTATCATGATATTTATACCACTTGCGATGAAGACTGGATGTGCCGCTATATCAGCGTTGAAACACACACGCGTCGCACTGTCACTTACAAATTGACAGAGCAGCAGCCAAACCCCCGTACACTGGCGCGAAGAGCCTGATAGGCCGGTTGCTTGCCGTCTTCTCAACATCGTCCTTCGCAGATACCCAATAGCTGAAGATGCCGCAATTACGCTTCTTCGGCTTCGACTTTTCCTTGTTCTCTGTAAGCTCGGCCACTTCTTTCTCAGTGACAACCGCAGACCGTCTCGTCTTCTCAGTCAGATTGATGTTTGAGGTGGAGACATTGGTCGAGGACGCGATCGAGGACGCGAGGGAGCCGCTGAATGCTGAGCGGTGCTTCCAGACGAGCTGGATCAGCTTTTCCTCGAAGTCGCGGCATGTAGGGATGATGGTGTCGAGTGCGTATGACCAAACGACAAGGACACGCTCGTCGCGCTGGGACCATGTTAGCGCTGGATGCTATAAGAGCGAAGGGAATAGCGTACAATGAACGCAGCGCACTGCTCCTTGTCCGCATGAGGCAAGCGCATCATAGTGTCGAGAACCTGGACACGGCTGTCGACATCAATGAAGATGGCATCCGCGTCGTCCTTACTGCATACATCTCAACGCATTAGTCATGCGTGAGAGGTGACAGAGGCTAGGGTTTGGACGACATACACAGTGGCGAGCGCCGCGTGGATAGCAGCACTTCGAATCTTGACAGCCACCACCGGGTTCATGTGCCGCACGGCAGCCTCGAAAGGTTCGAGGTAGTGGTTCTCGTAGGGAAAGACACGGAAGCGTCCGGCGTCTACACGCAGACAGACACCCGCATGCACGTTCTCCTCTGAAGGCTTGAACCAGGCGTCCCCCTGGGTCTACAGCAAAAACTAAGATGATATTCAAGACGAGGGTGGCAGTGTGAATAGACGAACCTGCTTGAAGATGTGGTGAAGCAAAGCATCGTACGCGTCGTAGTCCATGGTGGCTGCGTGAGGGATGATGAATGGGAGGGAAAGTAGACGCTTGCTTGTGGCCAAGCTCACCGAGAACCGAGGGAGGCAGGCGGTCGACTTACCGGGACACACCAGGATAGTTTATAAAGAGTCAGGGATCTGCCGCCGATTTGGGCTGGAGTCCATGCTCATGGACCTTACGAGGTGCGTAAAAATGACCTCCGAAAAGCCCGATCCCGGTCCGTCAATGTCAGCGATGCTGTAAAATGGGGACAAACAGTCCGTATCGCGAACCTGTCATGCGACAATAGAATTGTCCCGAAACAGTATTCAGTTGGCAGTGCAGACGTATAATGTGCCTGGGACTGCATTTCGGTGGCCTGGCGGACAAGAACACGAGATCTAGATTGGTCTGCTAACCATTCATCGCGGGATTAGGCATCCAATGCGGGTTTAGTGAGCCAGCCGATCACTACGATACACCGCATACAGGGTACCTTGTGTGGCGCTCACCAACAGTACTGACGCGGACAGGTGGGACTTTGGCGGACAAAAAGGGGGGTAACCCCGACGGAGGCGCGTATGCATCCTGCGTGCCTTGATATTGTGATGCTCGATAGCACAAAGTTCAGCGTTCACTGCACCGGAGTCGTGGCTAGACAGGATCAGTCGCCTCCTTTTCCGGGGACACGTTCGTGAGGGAGAAGGGAACGGCCTGCACAACAGAATGTCAGGGCGCATATCCGAATCAAATCAGGTAAGAAGTCAGCAGAATGTTAGTACATTACTGCACATATACAGCACGAGTTGAGTCACGCAGCCCCAAGAACTGGGTGTAAGACACCTAGCACAAGCTATGGGAGCAACTTCCCAGTAGTCCAGAAATCTTCACATACGCGTGGATTCCGGCAGCCCTCCTATGACGGGCAGAAAGCAGCCGCGGGCCAGCGTGTTCAAAGACTCGGGGGCAGCAAGCTAGCACTCCACGTCCGCTGTTCACATTGGATTGGCGTCTAGGGGTTTGTAGATAAATTTCAGTCGGTATGCTCTCGGTGGAGCGGATCCAACAGAGGTCAAGTTCTGAGCAATGAACTGGGCGGTCCAGACTCGTTCGAGGATTATCTGTGGCGTATTGCACGTATGCACGAGTCCGGAAGGTTGGGGCCACGCAGGTCGTTATGCAGCTGGCTTGCATGCCCAGGCTCCTCGACAAAGAAGGCGTGGATAATTCCCGCGGCCAGTGTTTCTGTCAGATTTCAGGTTCAATGCTTGATCTTCGGCACATTCAGCAGCGGAGCATCGCAAGACAAGATAGATGCGAACGTCCAGAACAAACAGGCCTAGCCCAGATTATCGGCGCTTCCCTGGAGATCTCGCTGCTGTTTGCATCACTTTGGCCCCCTACCCATATGTGGCAATCCACAATTACTTACACGTCGCTATGCCTCGTACCTCCGAGTCGCCGTCCTCTCCGAAATCCCGCTGGCAGTGTACTTCTGTGAGTACAGTCATATACCACCGTATGGATTACTACCACCTTGCGGGCTGGTTACCCTATTCAGGCGAATCTGCACTCATTGAAGGAAATTCGTTCCTACGTATGCTCGGGGACGGCAGGCTGTGCTAGCACTGATAAGATGGATCGCATCCATATTCGCCTGTTATCACCTGAGAAAGGCAACTGACCTACAAGGTGGTAGTGACCCATAAGTATGGTGGTATATGACTGTATCCATCGCACCACCTTCTGCACTAGTTCCATTCTACTCTACGTCAAGTTACAAGGCTCACTTGATGTCGGAGTCGGCACTGTTGAGTAGCCAAACCCCAGTGCGGTGGACTCCTAGTACGCGGGAATAGTGAGGCCCAATGACAGGCACTGTCAGTGTCATCTTCCGACAAGATTTCGCCTCCGTGAATGCCGGCGCCATCCGCTCGCGGCATGACATTATACTTCTGCGACTGCTCGACGCGCTCAAAGCACAACAACTTCAGAGCGACAGGCTCAACTATCACTGCGCCGTCTGTGTCTACATGAAACGTCGCTCTGCCCTCGGACTCGACGCCCGCCATACCCTGCCAAGCCGCACCCGACGTCGTGTGGATGGTATCTGCGATACATGGTTTTCATGACGCCGACACGTGTATATTGAGCGTGTGGCGCCTGTCTATGTTGTGAACAACATCCTGGTGGCCGTTAAGCTCAGGCGCACAAGATACGAAATGCACGGACATCGCTTGGTCCAGGTGCCCATCGCCTGACGGCGTGTTCGTCCATCGGACGGCGACGCGCACGCTGGCAAAGGTTTGTCTGCAAATCCATGTGTTGTATTCACGCGCGTTTGGCAGTACTTTACCGGGGACCGGGCCGCCCGAGCGCGTCTTGTCAACGGATAGCCAGCATGTTATCACGAGTACTTCCGAGTATAACGACGCTGGAACCCTAGTATAGGCCAAACACACATACAGTTCTGCACTCTCCGGTCCCAGGCTTACGAAGTTGTGCAGTTCTTTACCTGTTGCAGAGTTCGCGATACTCATGGCGATGCCCCTTGTCATGGCTCACGCAGCAATCGAATGTTCTAGCGGATTGGAACGCTCAGGGGATTACTACTGAAGCAAATTGGCAAATGTTCAATCGGTAAGATTATCCAATTTCGCAACCTTCGGTGCTCACGACTGGTTCGGCATGCGCTCATTCTGTGCCTCGCTCGATGCTCGACAGGACGTCTCATACAGCCCTGAACACGTCATGACCTCTGTAGCGTGCTCGCAGATGCACGTACTACACGGCGGCCCGCACGGAATGCATTGCATGCTGACGATAAGTCTCGACCCTTGTTCACTCCACTCGGTGACTTAGGGTCGGTTTCTTAGCCCTGTGCGTCAAAGGTAAACGATTTCAAAGTGTTATGGTTCGCTCATCCAGATCCGTGGTACGCCAGATGAGCCATTTTCGTCGACCGAGGGCTCCCGCACCTAATCACTAGAAGACGTACGGAGCTAAGCTGTACGGTCGGTATCTTATGCTGCGAGCTGAAGCCTTGACTGATGCTTCGTTGCGCATCCAATGTATACTAGGTAGTCAATACGCTGTTACTCGCTTAACAGGTCTGTACTATATCGTACATGATCGCGATAGAGGGATTTGCAAAGATCGCATCCTTGTTCTGTCAACATCGCGTACGTCACTTAAGGTATCTTATCTGCGAATTTCCTCTCATGCACTCCACTCCACCCTCCTCAGCTAGTAGAGCTTTGCTTCTGTCCAGTATTTCAAATGGCTGAGTGCACTTTCAACCCGAAGATGAGCCTAAGGAGGCGTACTGCGACTGATGGACTTAGGCCATCAACGGCTGGTCGAGGGAACTTGAAAGAGGGCTGAAAGAAGCGCTCGTTCTTCTCTCGGATGCAGACGTGGAGTGGGATCACTACATGATTCTCGAGGCACTTGCCTGATTATTCCATGTGTTCCGCGGAAACTTAATGACTAGGTCGGTGAGCTGTAGCAGCATTACGACGACGATGACGCAGAGGGCGATTCTCTCAGACATTATCAGCGACTGCATGCGACGGGTACCTAACAAGCCGAGTCGTTTGCAATGATACGGTGTCACAGCGAACTCTCAGGACGACAGTTGCAGCAAGTCCATTGCCTTACCGTCGTCTGGCCCTGTAGATCGACTGGACCTGTCCACGGCAGTCTCTACAACCTACTCTGCGGCTTGTATGATGCTTCTCGGCGCAGAACAAGGCCGTGAAAGCTACGTCATGTCATGAGAACGAGCCTACGGCTGAAACGCGGTGTTGGGTCCGGTCCGCTCCAGCCATCTGCAGGACGTCGGGCTTTCACAGTGCGGGCTTAGTTTGGATGTCACCGTCGATCGGAGCTGGCTCTGGTATTCAATTATGGAGACCTTCGAACAATCAGGAAGTCCGTCGGCGCAATGGCGACTTTGTTCCTGCTAAGGTGCCTGAGTATCGTATCTTCTGTGACCGCGTGCCGAGACGGCAGAGTCGCTGATTGTGCTCGGGGCTGGAGCGGTACGTAGCTGGAGACCCGACTTGGTGTAGGGAGAAGACTTCAAAACCCCGCTTAGACAACAGTACAATACGTCGTTGTTGTTTTTCGACAATCTGGCCAAGATCGATTTATACCTCAATGAACCTTACAGTACAGTTTGGGCCAAGCCTTAGTACTCGGAGCCAGCGACGGTCAACGAAGTCATCCGCAGGCCTGTAAGATTCTAGGATCGAAGCTCTTGAGCGGAAAGACCTCGAACCTTACTAACTTTCCCAAACATCGCATCAACCATCGGTAAGCAGAAGAGGCCGCCGAGTGAAAAGTCGGTGCTCCGACATTCCCGCAGCAGGCGATGTGTGCTCGTCTGCCAGTCGTCAGCCGTGATTGCCCTGAGCGTCCTTTAAGCTCTACGCTGAATCTACCAACTTAGATACTTATGTGATTGATCATGTCGGGCCTGGCCTTGACTCGGTGCTTCGTGGGATCTTCCCAGTTCAATCCAGGTTCAATCTACACGGATGCCACGCCCGGAGGAGCTCTGTACGCCGCTTCCCAGTCCGATCCACCGTCTGGACCCTGTATGTCTGCTACCAACGGTTCTATCGTGTACCTGGCCGCATTCGCCGCGCCAGAAGGAGCAGAAGACGAGAGCAATTATTCGACCTTTTGCTAGTCCTGGAATGTTCCTTTACATCAGCGAAAGCGCACGAACCTTATCTAAGCATGTACACCCCACCTTACAATATCTACATTTGTCATACTGGCGCCGTCGGCCTGCACGGATATTGATCACTTAGGGATATACCTAGCGCGTCTTGCTGTGGCTACGATTGTCTTGCAAGTAGGGCAAAGGCCAATACCTGAGCTGTTAGCCAAAATATGGGCCATCCTAGGCCCATATTGCACAAGTCAGAGTATATAAGGACCATTGTCGGGCTGATGATTTATTGCCAGATGATCTACGGGCCGTGCAAGATGGCGTCTGGGCCAGTTATGGGCCGACTGGTGCAAGCTAGTCATTCAGGTCACATGGTCTGTATACACGAATCGTCAATTTAATAAACACTCAAATTAATTTACACTTTGGGGCACACAGACGACAGAGTACAGGTTGAGAGATGGCAGCGGGCACTTGGATTCCATTGTATACACATTATAGAGCAAAGTTCGTACCAAGAGCAGTCGCCGAGCACAGATGAGAGGTTCGTGAACTGTGGAAAGAATGTATCAGGATAGTGCTGTAGGTCAGTCACAGCAGAAGGCGTAGAAGCTCAGCGACGCACCTTAAGAGTCTCCTTCACTTCCGCTACCATTGAGGTTGCCGTCACCTTCACCATCGCCATTCCCGTTGCCATCACCAGTGTCCAGGTGATCCAGCTCTTCATTGCCACCACCTGTAGATGCGTCATCGCTGCACTCATGTCCCAGTAGTGTTGTCTCACCAGTAGCCGGCTGAGCAGGGGCAGAACTTGCATGCCGCTCACGTTTGCGGCACCTGTTGGCGATAGCCTTCATGGTCGAAGGTCCCGCTGACAGGCGGCCGCTCTCGTCAATATGACCAGCGCCGAAAACCTCACTGTAATTACATAATCAGCAGAAGTCGTCCCCGCATTACAACACTTACATGTTGTACCAATCTACAGTGTCCGCGGCCCATCCCTTGTTGTCGAAGAGACCAAGGATATTGTAATAGAAGTCAGCATACTTGAATTCACCATCTATACCCTTCCATTCCGATGTAGCATCGAGTGCAAAGCGACACTAGTATAGCAGATATTAGCCAGCTGTGGCATCAAACACATGATAAGGTACTTACAAGTGTGGCGATGTATGCAATGGTCTCCGGGAGGCAACGGGAAATATCGTACGACTTTGCAATTGATCTTCGACCGGGAGCAGACCAAGATCGTGCTCCGGTGTCCTGCTCGACAGGGGCAAAGCCGCTGTTCGGCCCAGTGATGACGGAGCGATAGCACTGTAAAATGATCATCAGGAAGTACAGGATGATGATCAAGGAGTGGTCTGACTTACAGAAGCTATGATCGGTGATTTGAGGGCATGCTCGTCTGCAGCAGCCGGATTATAGGCTCCTTCAGGATACGCAAAGGCGGGCAGGTAGTCGGCTGTGATCTGGACTCGCCCGGCTAAGGCTTCCTCACAGAAGCTGCAAACGAAATGATCAGCGAATCAGATGAAGGGATAGATAAACTTACTGTTGAGGGCTATTGTCGAAATTGGGAAGAAGCGATGCTGGACAGAGGTGACGGCCAGTAATGATATGATTGAAGCCGCGTTTGACCTTTTCATGATCGATCCGGAGGGCGGGGAAGTCTGGCTTTGACGGGAGGAAACGAAGGATATTCTTCTTGACATTCGTGCCATCATCGGATCGGGCCTGCTTCATGTGGCGTTCGAGCTGCGATATCACACAATCAGACATTAGACAGCTGCACGACACTGCATTCTCCACTCACAAAATTGCTGATGTAACGTGCAGCGATGACACACTCAACCAATCTGTCAAAGATGGTGTCTAGCTCTGGGATGACAAAGAGAAGCCGTTCGAAGTAGCCAACGTGGCGGTCAATCTCGTCAATGTCCCTGGTAGCAATAGCAGGTCATATGCATCAATATATGTGTTAGAAAGTGAATATATGCGGTGGAAAGTGATGATGTACTCACATGCCCTTCATCTTCGTGAGGTCCCACTCCTCGTCGTCAATACCATAGTAGTGAATCCCGCAAAGCAGAACATTGTGCAAGTTGATGAACGGCCCGAGGATACGGGCTAGGTGGCGACCGCAATGCTGCCAGGATCCCAACATCTCCCTGTAATATAGGCATACATCGCAGCATATATTCACAGAGCGACAGCAAAAACATACCTCTCTTTCTCGGTCAGCTTCTTCGCGCGCATAGCACGAATAAGCCTCCCGAAAGGAGACCGGTCCGCTTCAAGGATGGCCTCCTCATCCCGAGAAGTCTCCTTTTGTGGACGCTGGTTGCCGCGTGTTCGAGCCTGGCTCCTGCTGCTCTGCTGTTGCTGTTGCTCGGGCTCGGGCGAGGTAAAGTCGGAGCGGGAGTGTTGCCTGCCCCGCGCTACTTGGTGTGGATCTTCTTCTTCTTCCTCGTCGAATTCGTCGTGAATGACCTTGCGGACCTTCTTTCGTGGTGGTCGCTCTGGGGAGTCTTCGAAATCTCGGCGCGGGTTACCTTGTCCAGGACCTCGGCTGGCGCTCCGGTTGCGGGAGCTAGGAGTGAGACGACTGGCACGAGTCATATGCGGGTAAGCGAGATCTCGGAGATGAGGGTTGTCGATCAAAGCACGGGGCCCCGGAGAGGTGCCTGAGCCTCGACTTTAAGGGCTGTGGCTAAATTTCCCACGGTAGCGCTGCCGCTACCTCCTACGAGTGACTCGGACTTCCCTAACACCGTACTTTGTCACCCGCCGCCATCACATTAGCTGGCTCACTCTCGACTGCTGCCTTCTTTTGTCCCAGTCGACTGCACCATCTTTGCTGTCCTGGTCTCTCAGCCGCCCACCGCTCGTTCATTTTGGCCTCCGCCGCTCCCACGAGGACAAGGACAAGGACAAGGACAAGAATTCGCTATTACAGGAGGCACGCGTCTCGAAAAGGAAATAGCCAATAGCCGGGCGACGCACGCGTTGAGCATGTTGTCTCTGCCCAACGACCGCCTCGTTCAGAACGTATTCTGCCCCACCTGCTGCCCTCGACGCTCACTGCGCGGCTTGCCGCCCTTGCCGCCCTCCTAGCTGTCGCTGTCTCTGGCCAGTCTTCCGTTGCCATCTCTAGCGCCGCTGCATCATCTGCTGTCGCGTCCTCAGCAGCAGCATCCTCCGCGGCAGCGTCCAGTGTTGCAGTATCATCTGCTGCGGTTTCCTCCTTGGCCGCCTCCTCTGCCATCTCCTCAGCAGCTGTGTCCAGTGCAGCATCTTCTGCTGCTGTTTCCAGCGCAACCTCGTCCAGTGCGGCATCAAGTGTTGCCGCTACCAGCGCCGTCTCTTCCGCAGCCGCATCCGCTCAGCATCACCCAGCCCTCCTCCTCCTCGTCGGGCGTCCCCGGGCCCGTGGGCGCGGGCTCCGAGCACGCCGGCGAGCCGCCATTCCGCAGACAGCGGCGGCGGCTCGACGACGGCGAGGACGCGATGCACACGCGCTCGCCCTCCGCGACGAGCGTGTCCGGGCGCGCAACTGCTGCCGGGGCGGCGCTCGCCGGAGATGCGCGGCAGTGATGAGAGTAGCGGTGGCGGCGGCGGCAGGGGGGGACGACGACGAGGAGCTGGACGGGTCGGAGCCGTCCGGGGAGGACGACGAGCTCGCGATCGAGGTCGGGCAGCTGAGCCTGAACGAGGACGAGGTGGTGCGCTTCCACGGGAAGATGAGCGGGCTGCACCTGCTCGGCGTGACGGACCGCGAGGACGGCCGGACCTGCTCGACCGCCCAACGCAGGAGCTCTTGCTGGAGCTGTATTGGACGTATGTGCACCCCGCGCTGCCGATCGTGTGCAAGCGCGTCTTCATGGAGGACTTTCGCCATAGGTGCGTGTTCCCGGCATGCGTGCATGTGTGTGGCGGCTGGCTGACTCTCGCGCGCGTGTTCGTGTAGCCAATTGATGTCTGCGGACTCTCCGTACTCTGAGCCGTCCAAAGGGGCATCGTCGCCAAACTCCCAGTCTGGGCCACATGCATACGCACCGGCCCTGCCGCGTGCCGCCCGGCTGCTGCTCGCGATGTTCTCAATCGCCACGCACTACTCAACGCAAACGGGGCACGATGTGGCCCCGCCGCAGGAGTGCGCGATGTGGGCGGTGGGCGACCGGTACCTGGAAGATGCAAAGGTGATCCTGGACAGCAGCTACGTGGCGAGCCATCCAAGCATGTGCCAGGTGCTGCTCCTCATGGCGTACTGCGAGGTCGGGATCGGCGCGATGGTGCAGGCGTGGCTGTACGCCATTGAGAACTTTAGCTCGTTTGCTCATTTGTGTCCCCTTTATTGTGCTCGATTTGAGCTCTCAGTTTTTGTATTTGACTTTACAAATTTATGAGCCAGTGGTCATGTCCAAACACGATGTGAGCAGCAAGTGTATGCGGTCACGTGTCCATAGGTCGTGTGTATGCACGCGTCCACAATGCGTCCATCCTCAGCTTAGTATTCTCCTCCATGGTCTATATATGCATTGGATGTGCTCGCCGCTTTGAGTTTTCGAATGGACATAAACATCATGTGTCATCATGCAAGGCATTCAGAGCATTCACAGATTCCACCACGGCCAATACTGGAAAACGCGCCTCGAACGTGCTAGAGCAGCGTCGAGCCAAGCTAGTACGCAAGAAGAGGGATGAGGATGTTGGTAAGGCACGGGAGGATGGTATGGCCACGCATATCGGCACGGAGGTGCGTACACTATGCTGTCGAAGGAGAGTTGATCTCCTAACAATTGGAGTTCAATAGCCCGACACCAGTGATGTTGTCCCGGACCCTGTAGGCACACTTGCAGACCCCCCTCCAGAGCTGCAGGAGGAACTACTTGCTCTACAATCTGTGAGCAGGTCCGGCCGTGTCCGTCGGCCTCCTCGTGCCCTACAAGACTACCTGCCTTCATCGACAGGAGGCCTGCCCGCGCACATCCCCCGTGCCGCGCCGCCACGCCTCCCTGTCCCTGCTCCTACCACAGTGCCATCGACTTCAGTCACTCTTGATGCTCATGAAATAACCCCACAGCCGACTAGTTCTAGCCCGGAGTTCATTGAGACCAAGCACAACATCTTTGGTGTTTACCGTGCCTATCGTATGCTCCCTGTTCGTGAACCCGATGACGAAGTCACCCTATCTCAGCTCTGTGATGAGACCCTCCGGCTTTCTGATGTACCTCGTCCCACCGGGAACTCTGTTCGTGGATTTGGGCGTGTATTTGCCAGGTGCATACAGGCTGCTGTCCCCGAGAAT